>VZRX01008970.1:78916-146863 GCA_013398075.1 Notiomystis cincta | reverse complement strand
TGGTTTTTTTTTTTGGGGTTTTTTTTTTTTTTTTTGCAAAGGGAACTCTTCATCTTTTCTTTCCTGCACTGAATATTTCCAGCTGTAGGTACTGACCCATTAGTTTAGAAACCAGTACTGTATCTTACATGTATTTTAGGCTTGCTCCAAAGCAGCAGCCGTGGACACAGTAGTTTACTGTGATTTGACTAAGGATCAGTACTGCTTGTGAAGCTAAAGCTTTTGAGTCATGCTTGCTTTTATATTGAGTTTAGGTTCATGCTAAGGGATTATGTTGTTAGCTTTTCTTTTTCTTCTTTTTTTTTTTCTCTCCTTCTTTTTAAACTGTTCATTGAAAACCCCTCCAAGACATTACCACTCATGGAACTCCTTGTTACTGTACCTGTATGGGAGACTACTCTTCAACTCTGATAGCAGAGTTTTTTTCTAATGTGTCAATCAATGGAGTTAGTTTAGTAAGTTTAAATTGGAGTTTTCAGCTAATCCAGCCAGTTTGGTTGAATGCTATTAAGGTATTCACATTAGTAACTCGGTGAAGGTGAAATGCCATTAAAAGTATTCACATTAGTAATTGGATGTGAAAGAAGCAATGCCTTCCATCAGGTAGGCTGATGTCTTTGTGCCTGTGGGTATAAATCTTCAGCTGTCACAACTATGGGTAGCCATAATCTTTCTGGTTATGACATTTTAGAGAGTGGAAATGCAGTGGTTTTGAATACTTCACACAAACTGAAGTCAATGCCCTTAATGTTTGGCATCATATGACCAGAAGCATGAGTTTGGTATTCATGCAGTAATTAGGCTGTCAGGTTTTAGTTGGGTTTTTTTGTTGGCTTCCTTTTTTCTTTTTTTTTCTTTTTTTTTTTTAAAGCTGAGGAGATAAAAAATACTATCAAAATGAGTATTTATTATAGGTTCTGCTTTTGTGAAGATCAGGTCTATAGTGATGATATTCTGTGCTGGTATTTGTCATAAAAATGAATAAACTTTTCGGGCTGTTGTTATATTAAGTGTTATTAACTAAGGTTGGTGAGATTCAGTAGAATACTGAGGGGTTTTGTCGCAGTTTTAAAGCTAAGTCTGTGCTTTACAAGTATTATCTTTTCCTGTAGTTCTGTCTATGTGGTTCTGTTCATATTTGAGTATGTCTCTTTCCTCTATGGCTGTCAGTTTATTCTGGAAGCAGCTGTGAATGAAACTAGTCTAAGCTTTACCTATGGATACTTTTTTGGAAACTGACTTTTTATGTTCTATTGCAAGGCAACCCAGGAATCTACTATATCAACTCAAATAGGTTGGGTTTTTTTTTTATTTTTAAACTCAAATAGCTGGAGTGAACTGGCAGTGCTCCTTCATAACTTTGTTTTTCCAAAGATGACCTAAAACTCAACAAAGATCATTTCCTGAGGTCAGTTATGGAATCACAGAAAGGTTTGGGTTGAAAGGGACCTTAAAGATCATCCAGTTCCAACCCTCCTGCCGTGGACAGAGACACCTTCTACTAGACAGGTTGCTCAAAGCCCCATCCAACGTGGCCTTAAACACTCTTTGGAATGAGACATCTACAATTTCTCTGGACACCCTGTTCCAGTGCATCGTTACCCTCACAGTAAAGAAAAAAGGTTTTGATGGGGTTTTTTGAGTGCTACAGAGAATTGTCTGCCTATGTATTTCTATAAAGGTTAGCATATGCATTCCTAAATTTTAGGTTTGAATTATTGAGTATCCTTAAGAATTTTCATGGTTGAAGATTAACTTGAAGCGTTAAGATTTTTTTGTGCCTTTTTGCAAAGAAGTAATCTGCTAGTGGTCTAAAAAATACAGTGAGAAATTCCTCACAATTCAGTCACTCATTTTCCAAACCTGGAATTTAGAAGATAAGTGATGTTCTCATCCTGCTTAAATATTTCCATTTTGCAGACAGAATAAATAAATGAAAGCTAGATATGCTGAGTCTGTGGTGAAAACGGAAATGTAATTTTCATGCTAGTGAAAATAAGAGAAAGAGTGGCTACAAATGGCCTTTGTTTTAGAACTATCATAAAATTCTGAGTTTAAAATTTCTTTCTGAACGGCAGGCTTATTTAAAAACTAAAAAAGATGCAGGATTTTAAATTAATTTAATTATGGGATATTTAGACTTCAGTGATAAAAGCTTAATTCTGATTTCATCTTTTGGGCGTGTGTTCTGACATAGACCCCATACATATATGAATACATGTTAAAATTTAAATTTAAGCATGGGTGTGGGAAGTGTCTCTGTTGTATTATTTGTCTGTTCTTGAAGTATATGGTGGTTGGATACTTAAAAATAAGATGGTATATATAGAATGCCTGACTGTTTTATAACAAATAATTACTTTTGCAAGTTCTTAACAATTAAACCATTTGAAATTCTATATTATTTTCAAAATTTTTCAGCAAATTACTCTTTGGTTCCTATCACTGCATTTTCTCTGCAGTAGAACATATTCTTATGTGTAAAGCTTGTACTGATAATTTTAATTTCCTTTCCTTATGCTTCATGGGTGCATAGCATTCCCACTAAGTGCTATACTCAAGTAGAGTTTGTTGGAAGATATATGAGAGGGGACAGATGACTGCCTTTTAGCTTAGTTGTTAGTACTGAACAGAAGAATTGAATTTTACGCTGATTTTTTAATTAATCTGGATTCTTAGTTTGTGAAAGAACTCTTTTGTTAAGATCAATCGTTGTTTTTTTTATTGTTTTGTGGGGTTTTTGAGTTGATTGTGTTTGTTAGGTTCTTTGTTGTTGTTGGGGTTTTTTAGTTGTTTTTGACTTTGCACTATTTAAAGCAAATTTGGAATCTGGAATCTGGAAGAGTACTTTTAAGTTTTCACTCCACTCCCCCTTCTGGGGAAATAACAAGCCTAAGATGCCTTTTGTGTTTTTTCCTGCTACCCCTTTGAGATACAGAAAAATGTTTTTATGGGATAACAGAGCACATTCTGGAGATTTACTGATTGCTTGGATCAGTTGTCAAGCTGATCATGACAATCATGACAAAATGTCATGTAAATCTGGCTTTTTACTGGGCTATTTTGCTTTTCCATAGATGTATCTCTGCACTGGAAGTGGTTCCCTCAGCTGACTCGCTTCTCTGCTTGACCTTTTAATTGCAGAGCCTGAAAGATAAGCAGGGTGTCTGACGTTAGAGAGCAGAAAAATGCCTCTGGTACTAGACTGTGCAGAAAACTGTACAGCCTTACATGCTTTTTCTGCTATTAATGTAGCTGGTTTTCCACTGTTCTCCTTTACCAACGTAGTTCCTGCCTGTACTGTGTGTAATTAGATTTTTCACAATTTGCTATGCCTGTGTGCTCATTACTTTCTTTGCTCTCTCTGGCTGTAGCAGGTAAGATATCCTGCTTTAGCTCTCTGTTCTTCAGTTTGGTTTGGGGTTTTTTGCTAGTTTGGTTGGGTGTTTTGTTGTTGTTTAATTCTTTAGTGCCAGAGGCTTCTCTGTTAACCTGCTTTTTGATGGGTCAGGACATCCTGGAAATACCTTAGTAATAGAAGTGTGAGGGGTTACTTGCACCTTTTTTGCTTTACAGTCTTTTCGTAGAAGACTTGGGTATGCACTGAATAAGATTCTTTCCTGTTTGAAGAGCTTCCTGAATATTGCTTGTATTTTACTTTTTGTTGTTCTTACAGTGCATTGCTTTAATATTTTTGGTTTTTTTCAAAGATAATTTGAAGCATTTTTGAGTCTGCTTTCTGAGAAATTTGGAGTAGATTCTGTATCAAAACTGTGGTGCTTTGTAGAAATAAGTTAAAGGTAGTATCTTTAATGTTCTCATTAATCCTTTGTCCTTCCTCTTGGATTTTTACAGTAGTCTAGGTTGAAAAAAGGTTTATTGCTTAAATATTTACTGTAACTAGAATTTATTGGGAACCTGATGTAGAGTGAATTGTTTGCTTTTCCAGGAGATTGAGTTTGACTAGCATTCAGCTGGTACCTTTTTTTTCTGTGTGCAATTTCTCTTGAATTTCTCTTCTCTTTGTTTTTCCCCACTTGCTGTTTAGTGCCTCTTTGGGTAGGGCAGGGAATCTGTGGAATGGAACTGACATTAAAAATGGCAAGTTGGATGATTATTTATCCCCTCTCAAGTCCTCAAGTATTTGTACAGATTCTCTTATATGAACATATGAACATCTCCAGTTATCCACAAAGGAATGGGTCAAGCATTATACTGGTTCTCTTCTGGCTGTTGTAGCAATAGAAATAATTTTCCTGGCTCTTCATTTTCTTTATTATTGATGCTCCCAGCAATCTTTTTCTGAGGAGGAGTCTACTCACTGTGTCAACATCACTCCCTTTCCTTAACTCAAGAGAGACAGATCTCTCACCTGCTAGCAGTGTTTTAGGTCACATGAACAGACATTATCTTGACTATTTAACACAGCTCAAGATGGTGCATCACTAACCTTTTATCCTAGTTTGTTAAACAAACCCTTTTCTTTAAGGCACTCAAGGAAATTTATTGTACTTTGACCTGAACTGTCCTCCCCACCATTAATTACAGGTAGTGGTGGACAAATTAGTGATTGATGTGCTCTTAAGATGTAAAATTTTAGTCCTGTGGGAAGCTTATTGAACAGTTCACGTTCTCCTGGCCTTAGTTTCCTGCATTCCTGCCATTGCTGAATGCTGCTGTGAGGCAGGATCTATAACACAGAGTCAGATACAAAGCACTTGGGGGGCTTGACTCTCTGAGAATGCAGAGAAGTAATTGAAATCTTGGTTAAAGTCCTCAAGATGAATGGGGTAACAGCTTGGCTGTTGGAGAGTTCTGTGAGTAGCAATACTTCTAGAACAGGATACATGTGGCATTTGAAATAAGAAGAGAAGGGCTGTAGTATCTTGCCTGTCACACAGTTGGAGGTGTGTGTGTGCCAGAGGAGTTGGCCTGTGGAATGATGTTTGTGGAGAGGGGTTCCCTGCAGTGTGCTTGGCCTGGCTCTGCAGAGCATTGGTTTTGTTTGTCAGCTACTGACCCACTGATCAAACTTTGCCATCCATTGTAGCCCAGTCTGAAAGCATTTTCTCAATTATTGGAGGATTTAATACCTGTAATGCACTGCTCTGACATTTATCTAGGAAGACACATCCAAGAGGAGAGTTATTACTCTTTTTCTGAATAGCAGGTTTGTTGTAAAATTAACTGAAACTATGGAGTTTAATGTAAATAAAATAATTTTTTATTTTGAAAGATACATTTACAACATTCTGTCTTCATACTGTAATAAATTTTTTGCTGAGAATATTACAGGAAAATATCTTTATTAGATGAAAAAACTGTATGTGGCTTCCAAAGTTGGTGCTGTAATTAAAAGACTAAGCAGGCTTCAGCCATGTCCTCAGTATGCATCAAACACAACAGCAAAAGGTTAATAACAGAACCCAGTACTTAGGCTTCCTTAATTTGGGTCAGTTAACACCATAGAATCATTTCCCTCTGAACTCAAGTAATTGCTTTTGGTAACTGTGTTTCTGCCTGTGGTTTACAAGAGAGAGACAGTCACAGTAAGGATCTTCAGGAGTTCTTGGAGCAGTTTGAATTCAATTTGGAGGCCTGGGCTTGACACAGAAGAAGTAGTACTTTTGAGGTCTACATTTGTTAACTCTTTGTTGTTTTGATAAATTCACAAACAGCTTTTTGCAATAGGCTACCATTCAGTTAGCATTCTCCTCCTTGTTAAGTATTTTCTGCTTCATAGTAAAGATTACTAAAGTCAGAGGAAAAAAGAACTGTTAAAAAAAGGCAGGTCCAGAATAGGAGAAGAACATAATAGACAAAACCTTACATTGTATTACGGGGGGGGGTTTTTGTGTCTTGTGCTTTTTGTCTTCTAGTGCTACTTCTATGGACAGGGCAGGAGAGTGTTCTGTGTCCTTGCAAATCTCACCAGAATGTAGGAAAATTCATATAAATTCAAAATAAAAATTTCATTTGAGCAGGAGGCCAGTTGGCAGATGAGTCTATAATGGTCATATGTTGCATATAATGGTGTGTGAAGCAGTTGGAGAAAGGCAACGAATGATGCAGTGAGTGGAAACACTCCTAGGAAGTCCCATTTTCTCATTTTAGCTATGCTGTGTGAGCATAGCTCCATTTATGATAATACCCCAGTAGTACTGGCAAAGTGATACTAATAGGACTTTCTGTGAACACAGTAATGAAATAGTCAGTCTGTTTGTGTTCTGACTTTGGGAGGCATGTTCTTTGTAGGTACCATTTTTTGGTGAATTTCAAAAATTACTTTGTGTGAAAATTTAGTGTCTTTTGAACAATTTCAAGTATAACTTCTGATTTAATTATAAATTGTGATCTGATTTATTTAGCTAAAACAAGGGAGATGTAACTGTATTTTCAAATAGAATATGTTTCCTAATATATCAGTGTGAAATGTTTTTGCCTGTCCATTAAGCTTTTCTCAGTACCTGTAAAATGTTAGAAGATCAAGGAAAAAAGCTCACATAAAGATGAATGGAAGAAATGTATCTGAAGAGAGAATGTGTTTTAAATTGTAAATAATTTTTTTAAGAAATGAGAATGAGTGAAGTCACAGAGATCTGTCTCACCCATAGCAGATCCCTAGGGAAGAGAACAAGCATACGCACCTCTCCAGAACGCTCTCCAAGCCTCCAGCATTTCTACCAGTGCTGTTGTCTTTAATAGCTTTTGATGTTGTTTTTTCTGTTGTTGTTGTTCTGTCAGTTTGTCTCACTGCTTTAGGAACCATTGCATTCTTCAGCAGGGTGGCAAAGAATTCCACCACTTCCCTACATGCTGTATCAGGAATCCACCCTTTTTCCTCTGTTCCTCACATTTCCTTTTTCATTATGTCATGTAGGGGCCACTGAAAAACAGCTGATGCTCTTGACTGTCTTCACACCACTTGTGGTTCTGCTGACATCTATTGTGTCATCCTCTGCATTGCATCCTTTCCAGACTGAAGACTCCTGATCTATTTTGTTGCCCTGTAGAAGGAAAGCTATTTTGTTCTCCTTCGTCACTGTGCTCTTCTGTAACCTGTTTCAGCTCTTCTGTAATCCTTCTGGACTTTTCACTCTATGTAAAGTGTTTGAGATATGGACAAGCTATGGATTCATTTAAAGCTTTAATGAAGTTCTTTCTCTTCACTGATAATTCTCAAATCAGATTAATTTGTTCTGTATTGCTGCTATCTTTTTGTAACTCGTAGTATTGTCACTGTAGAATGTTTCCCCAAAGCATGAAATACTCTTGGTTTATTTTGATACAAGTTTCTTAGTGTTTTTTGAATATTCAATATTCAAATAGAAAATAACTTTTTTTTATCTCTACATACAGGTTATAAAGCAGCTAAATGGAGTCTGAGCAGCTGTTTCATAGAGGCTACTATCGAAACAGTTACAACAGCATAACAAGTGCAAGCAGCGATGAGGAGCTTTTAGATGGAGCAGGTGTAATTATGGATTTTCAGACCTCTGAAGATGACAATCTTTTGGATGGTGATGCATCCATTGGTAAGTCAATTTCAGCTTAAAAGTTTGAAAAAGCTTAAAAGTCTCTGGGTTGTATTTTTATGTGTTGTGGGGGTTTTTTGTTGGTTTTTATTTGATCAAATCTGATCCTTTTCTGTTAAGCTAATCTGTCCTTCAGAGGGAGGCTTTAAACCTGAAAGGGGTTGAGCATTCTTCTGTGTGCTTGCCTAATAATTGCATTGTGTGGGATGACTTCTGATACGAGGCAGATATTAACGTGCTGCTGACAAATGTGAAGCTTGCTGTCAAGTAGGAGGATGGCTATTCTGCAGATACCTGGTCTTTCTTCTCTGCAGTGGCATTTTGGAAGTCTCACTGTCTCCAATATTTCTTTGATGCAAAAATTAACAGGTACTCATTACTTCTAGAGATAAATCTGTTTTGCTTCAATCAGTTTCAGCTCTGTAAAACAGAGGCAAAAGCCAAAAGTAGAGGTGTTGTTAGAAGTAACAGAAACCACAATATGAGCTGAATTTTTGACCACATAAAATGTTGCAGAGAAAACTTTTTACTGTGAACACTATAAAAATGCTGAATTAATACAAAAAAGAAAGAACTGGAAAGCTCTTTCTGTTTTGGTTTTTTTTTTTCTATAGTTTAAGAAAACAGTTGATATTGTGAAAACATTAACATTCATTTAGCAATAGTCAAAGAGGTGAAGTGAAGAAGGGAAAAAAAGTAATTTCTGTTAAAGATACTAAACTTGGTTAAATGTATACTCTGGTCACTTCTTCTTACTTTTTTTAAAATCAAACTCTGCTTCTTGGATTGTTTTGCTTTTTTTAGTGCCTTTTCCTCTTTCTTCTCCCATTAGCATTTAGTAGTTTTCCTTCCCTGCAGTGTCTCTTCCTTCATATGTTTTGCCTTTGCTGCACTTAGCAGTTGGATGTTGGCACTGTCCTAGATGGTTGTGCTGCATCATTATGAGCATCCTCTCCCCTGTATCCCTCCTGTCTAATTAGGTATGCCTTCAACATGCAGTTGTTCAACTTGTACACCAGTACAGCTACCACAAACCAGCACACCTTCAGCCTCCATATTCCTGCTGGCACATTACTTGGAGAACACCAGCAGGCCAAAGCCCAGTGCTTAAGAGTTGGGAAATTATTAGGTGAACAGCTGGTTTTCATATGTAATTCTTTGTTCTAAGTATCTGGCAGTTGAGTGCCTTGCTTGTCTAACATAGTATTTACAACCTGCACTGAAAATCTGAAGTTACTCTGGGTATTGTTCATATAAATCATTTCCATCACTTCCAACATGAAGGAGAAATGAGTTTACAGTAAAATAAATAGTTTCAGAGCCAGTGTTCTGCCCTTTACTTGCTGTGAAATCAGATCCATAAATTGAGTCTAAACAGATGAGGCTGTTGTTTTGTTTGCATTGTCAAAATCAATGCTAATTGCTGCACATGCCAGCAGCTCCATCTTGTTCTAATATTGAAGTATCAGAATGTGGGTTGGTACATAAATATGTATTTTCTTTCCTGGAACTTCAATTTTTTGCTAGCGACTTACCTGTTTGCCCCAGTTCTGGACTCCCTCTAAGAGGCAGCAATAGTAATAAGCCCTATTATTTTATTTAACTGAATGATGATTTATGGGTAACTCTACATAGAAAATGTGTTATTGTACAGTGAATAATAATATCTTAGTACTAGAACAGTCTGTTGTTAATTTTCTTTTTAGGGTGGTAAGAAAATACTTTGAAAAACGTTACACATAAACTTCCATTTCAGGAGGTGAACGTTTGTGTTTCTCACTCCTTAGGTGTCCAAATGAGTCAGTTGTTTTTTCTGTTGTGTTTTTAATACAGCCAATCTCATTAACAAGACAAAACAAGGGCTTTCTTACATGTACCCCTTTTGTAATTCTCTCTTACTCACTTAGCATCAACTGTTTGTTTTGTTTGTATTATTATTACTATTATTTAGATGCTCTTACCCTTTAGCCATATTTTTCTTCTGTTAAGTCAGATGAATTGACAATATGGAATGTTTCCCACCTCCTGAGGAAGGGCAGGACCATCCCAGTAAGTGGAAGATTACATGCTTCTCTGCACTGCAGGCCCTCCAGAGCATGATGTGAATGCAGAGGCCTTAGGTCTTAGCTAGCTCTGTGCTTCAGCAGGCGAGCCCTGCCAAAAGCAGCACCCCTGTTTAAAAGTATAGTGTGGTTTAAGTCTGTGGGGCTGGAAGAATTTATAAGGCCGGTATCTTAGCAACATTAGCAAAATGGCAACAATGTATCAGTAGTTAAAAATGATTGTGTAAATAATGTAGTTCATTTGAAAGCTGCGTAGCTGCAGAATGTAAGCTTGTAGTACAAATGAGAACAGACATGAATTTATGCAATCTGGGTAAGTTGCCACGGACAGTAAGAGTGCACATCAACATTTTACAATTTATGTAATAAAATATGGAATTGCAGATTCAAAATCAAGACCAGGCAATGAGGAGAAAACTAAGGATTAAGAAATAGTCTTTCTTTATCTTCTTTTTTCAGCTAATGAAATGGAACCATAAGCTGCACATATATTGTGTAGATAAGTCTAACAATATGGAGTTTCTAAAGTAATTGTAGTCTTTCCTCCGCATTCAGAGGGTAGTAAGTTAATAGAAGTCATCTGCTTCTTTCACTAGGCTTGCTCAGTTTCTTGACTTTTAGGACAGCAATTCTATAAAGCTGCACAGTACTGCTATTCATATTTCCACTCCTACTTAAGTACTTGACTGAGGTTTAGAAAGCTGTTGAAGCTGTTAGACAGTGGTGAAAATGCCTTCTGTTGAAAGCATGTGGAAATTGGATGATGTTGGGAAAGAATGCTAACCTCATATACTCCTTGTCTTATGTGGGAAATTCCTTGATACTATGTGAGACTAAACAAATGAATGTTAACTGAAACCATTAATCAGAAAGTCCTGTACTTAGATTCTTAGGTGTCTTTCATATTTAGTTGATAGTGATTAGTCTTTTTAGTGTCATCTTATTTGAAAGGTGGTGATAGTTCCATATTGGGGAATCACCATTATCTTAAAACCAATGCTGTTTTTATCTTAGAACCAATCTTGCTTTTCTTAACACCATCTGAAACATGTATGTGACCTGTCCTTTAGTGTTTCACCTGAGGAAAATACAGAAATTGTGCTGATGTAGTATTGTAAAGCAAATACATATATATGTGCAGTAATTATATGTGTACTGGGCCTCTTATGTTCTCTGGTAGCTGTTTTCTTTGCATGAATGACAGATTTTAAGCGGCAGTGCTACGGAGAACAAGAAATTTTGAATTCTTTGAGCAATAGTGTATTTTAATATGCTAAATAATTACATTGCTGTGCATGTGGAGGCTTGGATGGCTTGTAACAAAGCCCTGCCTTGAAGGGATGCTGCCTGTCAGCTTTGAACAAAACTTGCTTTTGTTGCTTATCAAAACTTTGTAGTACTGAAGTTAATGTGTTTCCTTGTTAAAGTACTGGTTAATGAGTACAGTGATTTTATACTGAAATGGAAGCATCTGCTTCTTTATAGGGAGGGCGTGTTACCAGAGCTTGTGCAGAGAATGTACATCCATATATGCAATTTGTAGAAGTAATTTTTATCATGACTTATCTGTGGTTTATTTTTAGTCTGTCCTGCTTCTTGCTAGGCCAGTTTAAACATATTACACTTAGCTCTGGAAAGCTATCTGTTCTTTAATAGTTAAGTCATATAAGCTAATATTTACTGGTTGAAATTCTACAGAGATATACTATTTAGCTTTTAAACAAAATATTACGCTAGGGATAGTTCATTGTTTCCCATCAACTGAGCAGAGGTGAAAAAAGAATTCTTTCTAGACAAAAATGAAATCTCCAGAATGGAAATGTATGATTGGATTAATATTTTAACTATGGAATGTGATGAGAAGATGAAATGTCTTACCAGTTCTTTTTCTCTCAGCAGTGGTTTGCCTTGCCTGTCTCTTAAGTTTGAGCGAGTCACAATTCTTGGCTATTAGCTAGGCTGGAAGAATGTATCAAGTCTCTTCAAAAGTTCAAACTTTTTCTGTTTATGGCTCGGGCTTAACAAACCAGCCAGGTGAAACTCAATGGTCTCCATAATTTTGCTCAGAATTAAGAGCTGTTTATATGGTCAGAGAGGACTGCATCAGTTTTCACTGGTTTTTATTTAAGTGTAGCACAAACTCAGTAGGAGGTGGATTTTTCTACGGTTGTCAGACCGCAATTTTTTCAAGGCACTGACTGAAATCAGGTGATTAAACCTTATTTGCAGTAAAAATGATTTGCAAGCAAATGACCTCACTGGTGTTTACATCTTCAGGTACTTTGATCTGTCTGCGGGAATCTGAGCCCTGAATGAGCTTGCATTCCTTTCAGTAGCTATAGAGATTCCTGCTTCAGTTGCAGGAGCTTAGTTGCTTATATTGTGAGTTCATTGTGGAGACAGTTTACAATTTGACATATGGTGTTAGCATAAAATTGGCAATACTTAACCTTAGTATGACAACCTGTAAACTGGCAATTCATAAGCTGCTGCTACAGCCGCTACTCTCTCCTTGCAGTGGTACCATTGCCACTGAAAAAGAACAGAATATGCCAGCAGGTCATAGTGTAAAACTTTGCACCTCTCCTAAAACCTCCTTACCCATGATGTGGAGTCCCTTGCCTAAAGAAAGAGACCTAAACAATCCATTTCTGGTGCCTTAAATACAAACACAAAAAAATGTATAATAGTGAACTAATATTATGGCATTATTTGAGGAACAGAATGCAACTTTCAGCAAGTGCAGGCGGTTCAGTATAATCAAAAAATTTGTACCACAAGAGGGGATAATTCTTCAGGCAAGAGCTAGTTATCTTTTCCAACATCATGTGTGCTTCTTTCTATTTAACTTTGCCCTTTACAAAGAGAAGGAAGAATATGAAGAAGAGAATAAAATAGCTTACTTCCCACATAAAAAATTTAAGTTCCTGTTGTATTCTGTATATGTGGGAATTGCATTAACAAATTCTTCCCATTGCTCACAGCTGATATGAAGAATAGTCTTTGAAGTAATTTTGCACTATTGGCATTGTTTTTGTTGTCCATCCAATCCATCCATGTGTTCTAAAACTGACTTGACTGAACATTTTGCCAGTGCTTCATACTACCAATGCAGCTAAACACAGGATATCTGACAGTATCAAACCATGATTTGTTCTATGTTTTTGGTAATGTATGAAGTAGATTTTGTCCACCTCTCTGGAACAGAAATTGTTATACATTATGTTTACATGGGTAGCTGGGCTAATTAACAAAGTTCTTCAAGGATTTAAAAATTCCTGTCAACACTCCTCCCCTTGTCTCACCACCTGCCAACTGACTGGAAGATTCTTAGGTTAAGGAAAAAATGTTTTATCGTAGTTATGGGATGTCATTATCAAATGAGTGAATTTCAGTGAGTATCTGTTTATTATGCTAGTGATTTCCTGAACTTCAGTGGTTGGTTGGTTGGTTGGTTTTTTATCATAGTTATTGTCTAAAATGTAAATTCACTTGCTATTGTTGTAGTTGAACTGTAATGGTGTTACAGCATTAGTTTAGGCCTTCAGATTATAAATGGGTTGGTGTGGCATTAGACTTTCCAAGGGATGGAAATAACAGCAGTATGTCTGTAGAGTTTTAGTAACCAAGTAGTTTCTTGTTCTCATAAATGTTTGAAAACAAATAATTGTAATTTCAATTTCTCATAAATACCCTGGACAGCTCTTTGAGGACTTGTTTGTCAACCCTACCAACAGTCCTTGAATGGTCTCACCAGTCCTTCCTGACAAGATTTTATTTAGCACATGAGCCTGATGCTCTGGAAGAAGATGAATTATAATACTAATAATCCATTATTTTCATCTTTCTGATGGATATAATTTTGTTGGTTTCCTTCTGCAGCTCTCCTGAAGTGCTTAAAGCACTCTGACTTTGTCAACAGATACTGCTGAGGAGGTTGTTACCAAATTGACAGCCTGGTGTAGTGTTACTATGTATATGTTCTTCTCCCAGACAAACCCTGTGAATAGTGTAAAATGAAGGAATGAAAATGGAGGATGCATGATGGCTAGTATGTAGATATGCAGAAAAATAAGTCTGAAATGCACAATAAAATAATTTAGTATGTCTATAAAATCTTTAGGAACTAAATAGACAACTTTGCTACAGCTTTAATAATACAGCTATTTTTGCTACAGCTTTAAAAATATTCCATTTATTCATTTTAGTTTTGATTTGTTCTCTCAAGTCAGCCAAAGAAGACAGGATTTTAAGCAAATTGATGTCAGGTTGTATTCTTATTTTCTGCCTTTGAGAATATTCCTGCTTACCAGCATTTTAAAGTAAAAGATTTTCATCTGCTTGGATTAATCAGAAAGACTATTCTGATGTCCCTGAAACAGAAGAACAGCTGTACTGAGTCAAACCACAAATCTACCTAGCTCAGCATCCTGTCTCTGACAGGTGTCAAAAGTCAATGCTCAAGGAAGAGTAAGAACAGGGTGAGAGAGACACCAGAGTACTTGTACAGCAGTTTTTGTCTAGCCAATGGCCTCTCTCATGTGAGTGGTGGGTTTTCATTTTAGTCCTTATCAGTGTATTTTTCTTTAACTCAGCTTTTCTCCCAAATACAATTATTTAGCATCCAAACCATCCCTTTCAAGCTCTCGTAGCTTAGCTACATTTTATGTAACGCACCACCTTGTTTTCTTTATTTTGAACCTAAATCCAGGTAAAAATACTGCTGAGAGCAGATCTAAGTGCCAGAGTCTTACTTAGGTTAACACTGGCCTGTGTGTTAGCATGGACTGACACGTGGATCTCCTTGTCATTTACCCTTGTATGGCATAAATGCTTAAGCTCTATTTTGTGTTTTTTTAAGTTTCATCTATAGTTGTAACTGCAGAAAATATTTCTGCTGATACAAAAAGTTTTAGGGGGTATTATTAGCTTCTTGAAGTGAAACTGCTGTTGATAGGAAAAGGTTTGATATGAAACTAGGACAGGGTGACCTGAAACTAGGATGACTTGATTGTTGTGCCAAATACACATACCCTGATAAGCCTGTCATGCAGTGGCCATATGCATGTAGAAACTAACAAGGATTAACACATGAATGACGTGGTGCTGTCACGGTTATTAGAACAGATGGTGAACATTTTATTTCCATTACTACTTATTTTTTCTTCTCCTCAGTTATGTCTTTTTCAGGTTAAGGTCTTCTTGTTTGCTTGGTTGGACCTTGTAGCTATCCCATCGTTTGGGTCCTCTTCACACTGCCCCTTTCCGAACCTCTTCTAATATCTCTAATTTAAGGGAGAGGTCAGAACAGCATTTGGAGAATGGGTGTGTCCTAGAAATGGAATAAGTTTATTCTGACCACTGCTAAGTACTGAGCCCATAGTTTAATGGAATTCAAATATACCTTGGCATAGTGTAGTATTGTGTATTAACAACATACAGAATTGCTGTTGGCACTATGTTCACAAAGCTTATTTATTTATGAAGAAGATGTAATATTCTCAAAGATAGAAGGTAAGCTTAACATCTATATGGCCATTGTGGTTCAGGAATGGTACTCCACAGTTTAGCTCTCCACTGAAACCTTCCAAGTCACACCGCTTGCTCCACCTTCTCCCCACTCCTGCCATCCCAGTGAGTGGATGGAAAGAAGAATTGGAGGAACAAAAGGCAAAAATCACAGCTTGAGATAAGAGCAATTTACTGGATAAGAACAGTAACAGCAGCAATAGTAATAACAAATGTGTACAAAAAAAGAGAATGATTCACATGCAAAAACGCTCACCTCAGAGCCTGACTCAACTGAACCCTACTGCAGCCATGTTTTCCCAGCTGAAAAGGAACACCCTTCTTGGAAGTGAGAGAGAATCTCATTTTCCTGCCCTGACAATGATGTGAGGTGGTATGGAATAGCACAAATGCCCCTCCTGCTGACCCAGGCCAGAACCAGGACAGTGGGAGGAATTCCTGGGAGGAATACACCTTGGTGCTAGAATTAGATGCCCTGCATTATACTTGGGACAGCAAGTTGGAAATAGTGGCCAACAGTAAACAGCTCTAAAACAGAATAAGGGCAATGGAGCAGATAAGACCTATATCCTTATATGCATTTAAGTATGAGAAAAAATAGAACAAGCTCCATAGCAGAATTTTGGCTAGTCTGAGAAAGGGGAGAAGTAAATTTCAGGGAAGGGTGCCAAATCTTCCTGTTGATGCATTGTAACTGCAGCTTTAGCAGATTGGAGTGTGAGAAGAGAGCACATATGCAAAGGTGAAAATGCAGCAGTACTTTTTTTCTTAGTAAAAGCCTATCCTTGTAAACAAAAAGTACAGAAAAAATATAGAACGTAGTTAAGAGGCTCTTAGATAACCAGAGAGAGTGACTTGTTTGCAGAAAATAGCTTGCTTTTCTTCTAAGTCTTCCTCACATGATTGATACAGTAGAAGTAGATATTTCTAATGTCAGTGTAAAACTGATCAATTAAAAAAACCACAACAAAAACCAACCAAACAAAGAAAAAAAACACAACAAAAACCAACCAACCAAACAACCCCACCCCCCAAAACACCCCCAAACAAAACCAAAAAAACCCAAACAAAATCCCAAAGACTAAAAAGACTTAACCCTTACCTCTCACACCTGGTAGCTATATATAATCTGTGGATGTCAAGCATTTTCTTCCAGCCTCACTGGGTTGCACATTAAGTAGAGTTATGGGCAGGCCCAGAAAGAAGTGAAAAGAAAACTGAGACTAGTCTTGCTTTCAGTGTTTTGGGCCAAGATGTCAAACCAGTCTTTAGGGACCAAACTTTATTTTTCCCCCCAGTTTATTTTTGGTCTTGGGTGTTAATTTTGCACCATGATTTTTTTATTTCCCTCTTTATATTTCTTCTTCTGCCCTAAAGTTTTGCATGGCAGTGGACCCCTTTACTGCTGTTTCCCTGATGGGCAGCGAAGGTTCAGCTTCCCTGAGGGGAAGTCAGTCTCCAATCGATTACACAACACGCTTGCGGCTATGTGACCTGTTCTGCTGCATTGTTTGCTGGTTGGGTTTGACTTCAATTACCACCTGCTGTGTCTGGACAGTGAATTAAAGCACTATTAGAAGTTCTACAACACTGTAGGTGTAGAATTCAAAAACCTGTGGTTGGCCAGTGAAAAGTGAGTTTATTAGGTGAGAACCTGAAGTAAAATGTTCTCTGGTGTGTGAAATGATTGCGAGCAAAATCAAGTAACTCATTTGTGGGAAACAAGCAATTATGAAAAAAGAAACTGATTAAGAAGCAATTTTTTTCTGTATAATAAAATGCAAATCGGGAAAAACCTTACTGTGTTCTTCTGCTGTGCACTTTCTTCTTTTGACTTCTGTGTTGCTTAAACCCCATCTGCCTTCAACTACTCAACAACATATGCTATAAATTTGTTTTCTTCTGCTTTCACATTATATTTTACATAAAATTTTTCCTGTTGTTATCTGTATACCTTATTGAGGCTTTTGATGAGGTGGCACTGGTAAAAGCTTAAAAGAGTCTTCTATATATAGCCCGATACACTGATCAAGAACAGAATTCTGTATACTGCTAATGAAGGAATGAAGTTCAAGACTGTAATTTACAATGCTTCTAAAATAATTTATTCTTTTTTTTACTCTGTATCACTTTGAAGCTATGTATAACTGTACTTTTTTCTTCTCTCTTCCCCTCCTCCCCATTTTCTGCAGTTGTGTCTTTGTTATACCATCCTGGACTATGTCTGGGAACTAGAACTGAGAGAATGGTGCTTGTCCTTTTATCATCTTTCATATTGTCACAGCAGGCTCTGTGTGACCCATAGGAGAAAGTTGTATGATTTTATGCAGAATGAACAAAGACTGAAGGGGCTGCAAGATAGCAAAATGAGACACATTAAGAGAACTCAAGCTGGTAGAGGGATTAGACCTGGACTTAATTTGGCTGCATGGTTTGAAGAAATTGGGAGAAAAGGTAGGAGAGTAAAGCTGGAAGGAAGAGTAATGAGGCACAGACGGTTTTGAGACATTTTATGTATACTTTGGGCACTCTGTGGTAAATGAATGCTTTCATGCCCACTCAACAGAATGCACATGTGAGTTAAATTCTTTTCAGAATGTTTGGAGATGGTAGCTACTTTGATGAGTGCTCTCTATGTAGCATTTTTCAAGAGAACATTATTTTCTAGCTCTGCTGAAAGAGAAGCTTTAGTTTTGAATAATAATAGGCAAAAAAATGACAGTTAAGAGTCACCAAAATCTTTTGCATGAGTCATAATAACATTTGTAATTATCAGTCACGTTTTTGGCATCTGTAGTTATGCTGATAAAATCATTCAGCATCCCCAAACTTATATTCGTAATTTCATAAAAGATACAACTTTAATTTTCATTATCTGGTGTGGCCAAGTTACATAGTCTATCACCAAAATAAACCAAGTAATTGGGAGAAGTGAGAGCATGTGTATTTTTTATAACAAAGTGCTTGGCTGTCTTCTTTAAACCTAGCTTACCTTTTAATATGAAATGGTGGGAAGTGCTTCAGAGTTAAGGTCTTCCCTCCAGGCTTGGGTAAGCAGGCTGTCATACCTCTATGGTACTTCCTTTCTTTTCACTGGCCTTCTTTTGTCTCTTCAAAACACATTTCTCTGGGTGGTTCTTATATTGTCAGATACTTTGTCTTGAATATGATTCTTCTCTTTCCCTAAACTGGAAAAGATAAGGTGTGCAGAGAGGATTAAAGTGTCTTTCATCATTCTTAATATGCCTTAAGGGTGTGTCACCTGTGTACATTCCAGTATTTTCAGAACAATGGGCTGCTGCAAAGACAGGTGCATCTAAGTTATGGTTAACCACAGCATGTGCCTGCAGAGAACAATGGGAGCACTCAGATGAGTGAAGTTATTTGGGCATGGAGGATTTCTGGGATTGAGACCTTAGTCTATAATTACTGCAATGAAATTTGGAAAACAAGCTGCTATACAAACCTGCTGTTTACATGTGAGCTGTTCTATGTAGCAAATTGGCAATTTGAAGGGGCTCTCAGCCATTTAAAATAAGGCTACTGTTAAACTTGCCTTAGGCCTTACAGCAAGTGTTCATAATGTTTTGTACTCCATATTACCCAAAATACATAGTTAGCTAGTGACACCATTTTACTGACTATAATTTTGGAATTTGCTGAACTTCACGACAGAAATAACTGACATACTCTTTGGAATATGAAATTGCCAGACAGTTCAAGCCATGCGTTTTTTCAGATCAGGTAGAAAAAGAGCAATTTGGAAAGATTAAATTGTATAGGTGTTCAGATATTTAAAAAAAAAAAAAGACTACTTATCATGTTATTATGCCTAGTATCTTTCTTTCTTAAGAAAACCAAAATAACACAAAAACTAAACCCACCTTTCATGGTGTTGTAGGAAAGGGAATACACAGAGTGTTGAACAATGAGAACACAAGCTGCTGGTAACTGAGAAGGGCAACTGACTGCTCTGCTTTTTAAGAGTAGACAAAGGACTGTATTTGGCAGCCAGTCTATAAGTAGTGACCTTTGAAGAACTGTTGCAATTTACTGTTAGGTGGACTTTTGAAATTTCATGTAGCAAATATGAAGTCATATCTATTTTACACTGCAGGCTTCTTGTCATGACTTTCCCTCACACCCACAGTTTATCAGATATGCTCTCCAACAAGTTATATCCTTCACCTTTTCCAATTCAAACTGGGTTTCAGTCTTGTGCAGAAATTTTGCATGTGCCTTAGTCCAATGAACAGGTTTAGGCCAACAAGTGAGCCATTTCTTTGCTGTGATTTTTATTATCAGTTCTAAGAAATTCCAGGCTTTCAGTAACCACACCAAACACTTTTAAAACAGAGGTGATCTTCCAGACTTTATTAATAAAAGTCCTTTATATCCTTTATTTCATATTCTATGAAGTATGAAGTTGAATTTATAGTGTTGTCATCTATAATGAACATATAATAAATGCACTAACAGATCATTCTGTAATAATTCTTGCTTCAGGTTACAGAAACTGTTGTATTTCTTCCTGCTGTGAATGACATTTTATTTAGAGCCTTACAATAAGATTACAGACTACTTCTAGGTTCTGTTGAGGTTAGGAGTGAAGAATGCTCAGGGATTTCTGTTGTACTTCTCTGGAAATAAGGGATATGGATAATTTAAAGTTAAGAGCTGCTTAGGTTTTTCTTTTCACGGGCAAAAATAAATGGTGATAATGGCTCTGAAAGTTTTGGATGTGCAAGATCTTAAAGATTCTGGTTTTTTTGTTGAAAAGGTTGTGGGAGGCCACTCTTACAAAAGCATTTGTTTGTATAGGTGATAGCAAATGATAGTCTGTTTTTTAGAATTGAATATCTGTGGCTCAAGGATTCCCTTTGTCTTGGAGATAAGGTAGTCTTGAAGGTTTTGAGACATATTTTGCTTATATGCTCATATCTGCCCCCCCCATTTTCTCACTTGTTTTTCCACCTGTAGAGATACCAGCATTTTCTCAATGTTTGAATCGGAGCCATATTTTTAACATTTAGTACTTACAAGCCTATGAAATAAATGCAACATTTCTTTATGTCCTACTCTGTCCTGATCAAAATGATCATTTGCAGCACATTGGCTTATAAAAGAAATTACTTCCCTAAGAATATACTTGGAAAATTAATTAAGAAACTAATGCGTTTGAAAACTAAAGTAAATGGCACATTTACAGAGGTGCAAAGGCATAAACAATAACATTAATTCCTTGTTTGCTGTGTGAATGACATGGAAGCTGGGCCTTGGTGCAGCAGGCATGTAATGTATTTAATTTTGCTACCTGCTAAAGGGGAGGAAAAGGAAAAACAATGTGCATACCTTCTGTATGTATTTCATTACCACTGGACCAGCTATGGAAATCTCATGTAAAATAGGTTTCTTATCAATTTTTATTATCAGCAAGTGCAAGATAGGACCAGGTCAAGTTCATACATTAAACATAAAATAGTATATGGGTTCAGTATGCAATAGTATCTGCTTCAAATGGAAGCATATAGTCAGTTTAAGATTTCCTGTCTTTAGATGTTTGAAGTGCTTGGGCTTTGCCAGTGCTGTAACAGCCACTGCTTGATGATGCATCACATGAATGCCGTGGTTAGCATTCATGTGGGTTGTTGCCTATTTTAAGCCTGTGACTTTTAAGGGACTCAGACCATTTTGTCAATGTGTAGAGTAATGCAAGTGAAGTGTGGACTTGTGTTTATTACGTTTTCTTCCACCCCCACCCCAAGCTTTGTAGCGTGAGTATGGATGTTAAACAGTTGTAATACCACGATAATCACTAAATAATAATAAATTGAGGCACTACACCATTTTACTTAGATATGTAATTAAATTCTTGTTTTAATTTTTTTCATGACATACCTTCAAATCTGTCAGTCACTGCTATAGGACCGAAAGTTCTACGTGAATGGGGGAGAGGGGTTTGATGAAAGTGAGGTGAGCTGATCCTGTGGAGCAGAGGGGTTGGCTTTTGGCAGGTTACATTTTTGTTTCTTGGAGGTAATAATTTGATATTTGAAAAGAGTAAATAAAATGCCTGGGGAAGGAGGCTTCTCCCCAGCCCCCAGCAATGCACGAATCTTCCCTTCCAGATAAAATGCGATTATAGGTGTTTAGAAGCGTCAGCAGGCACGGCTGCGGAAAGGTGCGGGAACTAAGGGCAGCTCTTTCGTGGCAGGTTTGCCTGTTTTGCTGAGCCGAGCCCCACCGTTCACCTGTTGACAAGGTGGCACCTTCGGCGGGTTCACCTGTGCGAGCGCATCCGCTCGGCCGGGCGGGGACGGGACCCCGCGCCCTGCGGGGGCGGCTCTCCCGGGAGCCGCCGCGGGCGCTTTCCGCCCTCTCCCGCCCGGCGTTGCGCGNTCTCTTCCGATCCGTATCTGCCCTACGATGGAGGGGGAGGAGACGGCATTCCGCTCCGGGAGTTGCATAAACGAGGTATGCCGGATTGGCGTTTGGGTGACTTGTTTGCATAGCTGTACGTGCGGGACCGCTGTCCACGTTTGTAAAGGCTTGCTAATTATCGAACTGCTTTGTTTCGCCTGCCCGATGCCTTTTGTAGGAGGCGAATTCAGTTCTGGCTGGTTCCTGTGTTGTCAGGGATTGTTTTCTCTGCGGGCAGATCAGTCCTGCTTCACATCTCATCGCCCTATGACTCCATCTTCGATATGTGGCAGGCTTGCCTTTCGCTCTCTCGGGGGTTTTTGTGTGTGGGTTTTTTAATCAATAAAGCCATCTCGTGCAGAAAAAAAACCCTCCACAAACTGTGTGTCTTTGACTACGACTAAATTAGCTGGAGTTAATAAAGAGCATATTTAACTGCCTTCCAGTAACATGAATAGGAACAGTGTTTGTCTGGCTTTGAAGTTTCTGTACCTGGTTTTAGACTTGACCGGTTGTTGCTGTCTTTGCCAAGGGAAAGCTGTGCAATGGTAATATGTCAGCTCAGCAAATATTGATGAACTCATAAGGAACTGGTCCTTCAGGGTAGGTTCTTTACACTGTTGCTTGTAAGGAAGCAGAAAAGAAAGAAAGACAAGTGTTATCAATGTTCAGGGGAAAAAAAATCCTCTTTTGAGCTTACATTTTGTTTCTCACTGCAAATTTAAAGCAGAATAAGTTCTGTAAAGATTTGGTTTTGTCCTGAAAAGTGGTAGTAGGAATAAAAGTTATGCTTTCAAATTCTGAGAATATGTTTTCTTGTTTGGGTTGGATGGTCACAATGTGGTGCTTAACACAATAAATGTAGTGAATTCCTACTTTTGTTTAAATTGGCCAATCTAAAATTAGAAAGTTATCAACATTTATAGCTGCTAGTGAAGGCATTAGAGAGGAGGTAGGCTGAGAATAAAGGTATGATTTACATAAAATGATTTTTTTTCCATGTAATTTATTGATTTGCATGTCCTTGCAGACTCTTATTTCTCTAAATAAATTACCTCATAATTTATTTTCATCCAATATTTTATCTATCTTTTAGTAGTTTACATGGAAGGTTGTTTTCTTTTTATGATTCTTAGAATGTTTTTCAGCATATCTTAAGAACATCAACAAGTTCCAATACAGTTCATTTTAGACAAGCCAGTTTACACTGTCCAGGTCATTATTATATAGCAAGTGCTAGATCGTTCTCTGAGTCAGATTTTAGAACCACTTCTGAGAAATTGAGGTGGATATTTTCTTAGATTTGCAAAATGTGAATTTGGGATCTGATCAAGGCTGAATGTAAATACCTGAAGGGAAGGTGCAAAGAAGGTGGAGGCAGGCACTTCTCAGTGGTGCCCAGTGGCAGGACCAGAGGCAATGGGCACAGACTGAACATGGGAGGTGCCCTCTGAACATCAGGAAAGAGTTTTTTACTGCGAGGTTGGCTGACCAGTGTAATAGATCACCCAGAGATGTTGTGAAATCTCCTTCCTCAGAGATATTCAAAAGCTGTGTGGACATGATCCTGGGAAAACAGCTGTAGGTGGCCCTGCTTGAGCAGGGGGTTTGGACAAGATAAGCTCCAGAGATCCCTTCCAACCTCAACCATTCTGTGAGTTTGGATTTGTAGACAGATGTAAATACGAGATCTGCAAAACAGCCCTAACATGACACTTTCAAACTCTGCAGCTGGAGTTAGACACTGAAATGTGATCAGCTGTATATTCTTGGAAATTTTAGATTTTAGTTGATTTTTACAACACAAAAAGTAGGTGTTTTCAGTGCAAAGTGATGTCTGGCACACTAGAGGATTACTGTTAAACATAATGTTTGCAAATACTGTTATGAAAACTGTGGAGGATTTAACTAGGTAGTTCCATTGTGGTGACACTGCTGGGGCCAGTAAGACAATTCCAAGTTGTGACTTGTCATTTTTGCAATTTCACTGAATTCTGTTTGGGCTTGTGCTTCCCACGTTCTAATACTGTATTTCAAAACAAATGTTACTAGTGCTTCTTGGGCTTGTTATAGTGAGTTTAGATAAAAAAAAACCCAGCCAACCAACAACACAACCTGAATAGTGTCACTGTAATCTCTTGCAATTCTGAATTTTTCAAATGCATATGTCTCATAAAATGACTCCAGACCAGTTTCTTCCCTAAAAGTAACCCAAATTTTCAAGTCTTTCCTACTGGCTTACAATGCTACAGTAATCTGTTATTGTGATTCAGTGACTAAAATAAAGTTTAAAATGCTAGCAGACAAAACCAGAAATTGAAAGTAAATTCTTGACATTACATTGTGCACTACCAAGATTTTTATTTTCCTCTCATGTAGATTTCACAGCACTGTGATAACAAGCTCAGAGATCATGGGCAAAGATATTCCAAGAAAGCAGACTTAATTGTTAAAGGCTGGGGAATTTTTTCCCTTATTCACATACTGACAACTCTTATGTCCTGCAGAGTAATGTTCACGTCATGCAAAATTGCTTTGTAACATCAAAGCATTTGTTGCACTAATTGACTGCAGTGGCTCACCCAAAGTAGCTGTACTTCAGCAATTATGAAATTACTGTTTAAATCATCAGGGGTCTTTGAGGTTTAATTAACGGCCTTCACTAATGTTCAGTGAGATGAAATACAAAGTATTATAATACATTATTATTAAAGGCCTGATCTGTTAGCTTTCATTAAGAAGATTCTTTTTCCATGCAAATACACTGTGACACATAAATGGAAAGATTTAAAAATATGTATTTATTGAGTTTATCATTTATGTTGATTACTCATTGCTATCTCTTAGGGAGAAAAAAAATCGCTAAGCAGATATTATTGAATACTTCTTACCATGAGTTCCTTTGACTTGTGCTGTCTTAAGACTTCTTTTTATGTAATCCTAAATGCATCATTCCAGACCTACTTATCCTCCCTGACACACTGAAATAAAACTTCAGGAACACAGTTCACTTCTGCTCTCTTCTCTACTAAGTAAAAGAGTAAAAAATGCTACTTCTCAGAAAGGGTTTAAAAGTTCTGATTTAGGATTGCATATATCCCAAGTAACTGACATGTACATTGTTGTAAAAATTTTTCATATAACAAACCATATACTGGAACATATGTTGTGTAAATAAATTACTGGTGTTGCCCTTGGATTTATTTTTGCATCATTTTTACTACCTTGACCTTTTTGAATGTTCAGAATGATCAGTATCTTGTCTTTCAGCCATTCACATACATGCTCATACGCTTTGATTCCCTTCCCCCTGCCCCTCATTTTATAATTCCTACTTAAGCATTCATTTTACCACATTTAAAAAAATTGAAATCTGAGCAATAGCAGTACATGTAATAGTGGCCAGGCTACCAGATCAAGCAAGACTTGATCTTCAGCAGGCACAAGCATTGTTGACTCTTGGTTATTTTCTACATATACGTAAACATGTCCTCAAGCAAAATTAATGAAATTTTGTTTCACTAATAATCTGTGATTGAGTCAGTAGCCAGAAGATGTGGAAATTACATATATAAAGAACATACCAGATTTACTGATGACTTAGTTTTAGTAAATCTAGTTTTTTTGTGAGACAAAATAAGTCACAATTTCATTTATTGTGCACCAGTCATCAGCCATAAAGGTGCAACTTCTCTTGCTAAGACAATATTTATAGTAACATTGAGGAAACCTCTCAGCCACCTGCAGCCTCACCTGTTACTGTAAGCTGTGGGGCGGAGAATATTTAATAATATCCTAGGAAGACTTTGAGTCAGATGCATGCTGAGCCAGTTCAGATGCTCTTAAGTGATAAAACTTATACTTTAGTATTTTAGGCTGCATTTCTGCTTAAGGGCCTCTTATGTTTGAGAATCAGTAATAAATCAAAAGTCAATACCAGTGTGACCTTTGAAATAAATGGGTGTGAAAGTTGTGTACACATGCTCAGAGCTAGAGCTTGACCCTGAAATTCTATTGGTTGGAGAGGTAGAGTTAAAAAATTAATTTCTACATTAATTACAAGTTCACAGCAGAAAATACGATCAAGATTATTATCATTCTCTAACTTTGAGTACTTTGAGAAAAAAACGTGATTTGGAGAAACTCAGCATGATTATGGCACTGAATTCCTGCTGTGCTTTGTTTTAAGGTTCCTGGTATTAAAAGAGGGATAAGGATTTTCAGTTGTGAGTTTAGCATATTTGACTTTGGTGATTGAGGCACCCACAAGAGTCGCTGCTACCAAAAACCAAGCCGTGCAAAACCAATACAATGATTAACATAAAGTACCTCAGATGTTCATTTAGGTACTTACAGGTTATCTGTCTGCATGTGCAAAGTTCTCCATTAAGCACGTTTCTTAATTTTGGAAACAATTTTTTGTTGTATTTTTATTTGAGATATTAGAAAGCTAATGAACAGACAATGATTTTGCCCTCCTTGGGCCTGAATGTGGTCTGATTGGTATAATCATATTAGCAGAATTATTATTTTTGTTGCATCCTGTCTTTGCCCTCTAAAACACAATATAAATAAGTTGCTCTTATTGTACACGCAGCAGCAGCACTTAGAAATCTAATTATCTAAATTTCTGTTGTTCTGACTCTTATGGCCTTGGTCATTGTTAGATCATAGATAACTTCCCTTTTGTAATGTTTGCTTTATCTAACTTTGTATATTTTATACCTTCTGTTTTTCTCATCTCCTGCCTCATTATTCATGTTAAATATAAGTTGTAAATTTAGTAGTGGGAGGATCTCCATAACTTTTCACTTGCATATCTGAAGTCTCTATTCATTACAGGCATTATTAAATAAAAATAGTCTATCTGCCTTTACGACTACAAGAAAAGAAATCTATAACAATAAATCCTTTGGTTTTTGTGCTGCATCATATAAACAAACATGTTTGTTTCACCTAAAGTGAAAAGCCAAAGCTTAGGGTTTGTTTTGTGTTTTTTCCCCTTTCCTGTCCATTTTTGGTGGACATAAATCATCAAAAGACTTGGTTTAACTCTGAGGTGCTACTGTTGAACTTTGATTTGACTCCTACTTTTCAGAAGGTTATTTTTAAACCCAGATCTATTTGTGGGCAGATGAAATGGAGGGTATTATCATGCAGTACTTTGGTAAATAATTTTATTTCTTTTCCTTGTTCTTCAAAACTTGTTCCAAGTCTTCCTGTTTCACATTTATCTGATTTTTTCAGCTGATTTTTTTCAGTTTGTGTATATATAGTTAGGTCAATTTTATATGCATTTTGATCTTAATGCAGAGACTAATTTATGCTTGGAAGCCTTTGATGCAGTTAGAAGAGCTAACTGAAGACATATGCTGAAAATTCCTAGTTGCACACGAAGTGGAATGTATCACTTGATTACAAAGACTTTAACATTGTTAATCATCAACAGTAGTGAATAACAGTGGCGTTATGTGCTTTACTTCTGATTCTGAAACTTAGAAATTGCTTCTAGCCAGGAAAAGGAAATAATGCTTAATGACTCTTTTTGAGTGGTTACAGATGAATTTAAATAAACTGATGATTGTTCATTGTCTGTTTAATTGAAAGCCTCATATTTTGAGGTCTGAATATGGAGACAGAAAGAAGCTGAGGCACTAACACAAACCTGGTGTATACAAGTCCTCTCTGTTACAAGTGTAAGTGATCCTTACGTGTGTGTTGCACACAGGGTGCTTCCCCGCCTCCACTCCCCTGGCCACTAATACCCAAGGACACACGGGTGAAGCAAAGCCTTGGATTAGGATCTGGCCTCCGCAAAGCTACAGCCCCTGCGGATTTTAACACTCAGCAGATTTGGATGGCCATGTCGGGGGGAGTTTATTCCAGCCTTTGCTGCAATCTGAGTAGCTTCATTTTCACTCAGAGAGGTGCATTTATTGTTTTCCCTCCTGCTTTCACACTGCTGGGAGTAGCCCGAAGGAGACACGTTGCACTGCTGTCAGCCGTAAGGACAGCGGCTGAGCCGAGTGCGGTGTAGTTGTACATTGTTTAGAAAAAGGGATGGGTGAGCAGCAGCAACTGTTCTTGCTACAAGAGTTAGCAGCTACATAGCTTGTGGAGAAATACCTTTCAGAAATTAGGTCCTGTTATTGCTCTGCCATTGAATACAGCATTGACATTGTTAATCTGTTGTTGTTTTCCCCACTCTGGAATGTTTCTAAAGCTTTGGGAGTTTTGAGCTCTGTGAAATAGACATTACTGTATAATGTCTGGAGATTAATATTTATAGTTTTGAGTTGTTTCCAGTAGAAAGTTATAATTAAACTCTAACAAGACCCCAAGGGTGCATTTATGTATTTCAAGATAACTGGTCTGGCAGTTTGTTGCTGTGGAAGGGGGTGAACTTGTTGCTCCCCATGTATTCTCTCAGTTCTTGCCGTTGCACTGGCTGTTTCTTCTCCAACAGCACAGATACTTGATTCCAGTTCCATATAATGGCAGATTTTTTTGTTGTTGTTAGTTTTGTCTGTTTAGTTGGATTAGCATGTTGGCTTGGTTTACTGTGCAGTCGGATCAGGGATGACAGAGCTGATCCAAGGGTGAGAGTGGGAATGTGTGACCAAGAGCAGAAGGGAGGAACAGGGGGGAGCAAGATCTACTCTTTGTGTGGCAGCAGTCAATTAGACCAGCTCAGTCTCACTGTGTAATTATGTCCCAAGAGGTATGTCTCATTTCTTGCAATGGAATAAGGTAATACAGGCTCAGTTTGAGACAGTGGTGTATTTTGTGTGTCCATCAGAAGATGGATATCCTGTGCTGAGCATATAGAAGGGGTCCTAAGCTTTAACATCAGATTTTGGTGCCTTGTTAACTCTGATAGCCACCCTCTTGAGAAGGCTGTTCATGTCTCATTTCTTTACCTTATTCTCTTGTGAGGGTGTAGCTGTGAGGATTTGTTCTCTAGGTGATACTGGGTAATTGTTCAGATAATCACATGGTGGATTACCTCATAAAAATCTGTCGAGCATCGTTTGACTACTCAGGATGTAGCATTTGTCTTAAATCTTGGTGCTTCTCTGCTCATTATTTTTATGAGAAAAGAAGGAACACTGCCTACAAGGAAAGAGTTGGGGAGGATTGTTAAACAGTTATGCATGAATCAGGAGCAGCATGCATGTTGCAAACCCCCTTTCTTGTGTGAAATAAATTAGCTATAAACTTACCAGGTATTTTTCTTTAAAAAATGCACGTTTTATCAGCTGTGTGTTGCCCAGGGTTACTTTCAAATTTGAAAGAAATCTCCTGAGTTGCAAAAAGAGAAAGCAGCAGGAGGTGAGGCAGCCTTTCAAAATACTCTGCATGGCCTCAAGATTGCTGTGTGTAATCTACATAAATCAGCTTTCTTTCATGTTTATCATAGTTCCAACATCAGTCAAGATTGAATACTGCTTGTATGAGGCACATCTATAAAATATGAAAGAGGAGATACCCCTTGCCTTAGTGAGGAGGAATCTATGATATATAAAGCTGCTTCTGTGAGTATAGCAAAATATTAGTTCTTAGTTATTATTAGTAATTAATTATTAGTAATTTTTTTTCCTAGTGGTTCCATCAGGAGAAACTAGCTAGGCAAAGCAGGAGGTTGGATCAGTGTTGAGACCCAACAGCCATTGAGTATAACTTCATGTTCAAAGAGAAATGCAGGAGAGCAGTATGGTAAGGACTGTTTTTTTTTTTGTCAGACATAGTATGTTCTCAGGCAATTTTAGATTGTATTTTTTTACATTCTCATTAAAAAATCCTTCACTTCTTCAGAAATAAAAGCTTTTTTATCGTGTTGGAATCCACTTCTGTTATTCTGGTTTTATTTGTGTAGCATTTTTGGTTTTGTTGTACTTCAGTCTCATCAGGTGTCCCAAAGTACAGTGTTTTACTGCTAACCTTAATGCTCATTACAGTTTTTTTCTTTTAATGTCATGCAATTTTTTTTTAACAACTTCAGTTGAAGCAGTTTGTCAGCAATACCAGAGCTGGTTGCTGAGAAAGGATTGTGCTCAAGGCTTGGAATTACATGCATGGAAGGATAACAGAAGTCAGCTGCCTGTCTAGAAGGTAGTTCATTCAAGACTTAGAGAGACTGAATCCCCCAAAAGAATTTTCTTTTTCTGAAGAAGCATGTTGGCTTTTATTGTCTAGAAGCTTACTGTCTATCAGCTTGCAGTCTGTGATTGCAGCAGCTCACAGCAGTTACGAGTTGAGATTCAGGACAGCTGTCACAGCTTCACCAAGGTTCCTGCCTGACCAGCCCAGTGGCCTTCTGTGACAGAGTGAGTCCATCAGTGAAAAAGGGAAGGGTTACAGATATCATTTATCTGGACTTCTTTAAAGGCTTTGACGTGGTCCTCCAGAACATCCTTCTTTCTGAACTGATGGATTGGATGGACAGATACGGATTTGATGAACAGAGTATTAGATGGATAAGAAATTGCTGGAATGGTCACATCCAGAGGGTCGTGGTCGATGGCTTAGATGGAGATAAGTGACAAGTGGTGTCCCCGAGGGGTTCTTATTGAGACTGGTGTTATTCAATATCTTCATTAATGACATAGAAGAAGGGATTGAGTGCACACTTGGCAAATCTGTAGATGACATCAAGCTGAGTGGTGCAGATGACATTCCTGAAGGATGGGATACCATCCAGAGGGACTGGACAAGCTCCAGAAGTGAGCCCATGGGAATCTCATGAAGTTTAACAAGACCAAGTGCAAGGGGATGTTGGTGGATGAGAAGCTCGATGTGACCTGGCACTGTGCAATTGCAGCCAGGAAAGCCAAACACATCCTGGGCTGCATCCAAAGCAGCGACGGTGGCAGGGCGAGGGAGGGGATTCTTCCCTCTGCCCCCCCTGGGGTGATGCATCCAGCTCTGGTTCCCAGCACTGGAAGGACATGGACCTGTTGGAGCAAGTTCTGCAGTGGGGCACCAAGATGATCACAGAGCTGGAGCACCTCTCTTATGGGGAAAGGCTGAGAGGGTTGGGTTTGTTCACCCTGGGAAAGAGAAGGTTTTGAGGTGATCTGATTGCTGCCTTCCAGTACCTGAAAGGAGCCTACAAGAAAGATGGAGAAAGACTATTTACAGGAGTATGTAGTGACAGGACAAGGGGGAATGGCTTCAAATGGAGAGTAGGTTTAGATTAGATATTGAAAGAAATTCTTCACTGTGAGGGTGGTGAGGCTTTGGAACAGGGTGCCCAGATAAGCTGTAGATGCCCCACGCCTGGAAGTGTTCAGGGGCTTTGAGCAACCTGTCTAGTGAAAGGTGTCCCTGCCCAAGAATTAGATGATCTTTAAGGTCCACTCCAACCTAAACTATTCTGTGATTTTGCCTTATTTTTGCTAAGTGGGGAAAGACTGTGTGTGTTTGCTTTATAAGGATTCTTATGAGTTGTACAAAGCCTCTCAGAGGATCAGTATACTGTTGTTTCCCTCTTTCTAGTAACACAGGTTAGTTTGGAACAACAGTAACAATGAAAGTTCTGCATACCACTTTTACCATTAGCTTCCAGTCTCATAAAAACTTAGGCAAACTCATATGTAACAAAAAGGCTTTACTTTACAGCTCCAAAATGGCTTAGGTGTCTACATGTGAACATCAGAAATTTTCTCTTACCGTAGCTAGAGGCTGTGCCTATATGTCTTGTATGCTAAGTGCTTACTGTGGTTTTTAAGACCACAACTGCTTCTGGTTTAGTGAAAAGCATGCAGCCTGAGAAAGCATCTTGAAACTTGTGGACTGGGGAAGAGGGAGAGGAAGGACAGGGAAATACTTTCTAAACATTTGCTAAGTGCTACAATTTATCTGTGTGATGATGATTTCCTGCCTGATGGTTAGAATGTTGTGATGAAGTATTTGTATTCTGGTAAGGGTTTTAACTAAACTTATTGTGTTGAAAATACATTTAATGATACTTTAAAAAGTAGGAGCCTGACATAGTTTCAGTGGGATTTTTACTGTATCTAGACAATGACCATCCTTTGTAGTCTACTCCAAGTTCTGCTATGGGTCAGGTGCAATTAATATAGTGCCATCTCTGATAATGCCCTGGAGGGAATTCCAATTCAGCACCTTGTGATATGCATAAAATAATCTGTTACTGTTTGTGATAAATTTACAACTCTCCTTTGCCTTCTGTGGCATAGAATTGCATGCTCCTTGTAGTTTGATATTGTTTCATATATAGCAAGGCATAAAACCAACTTCTTCAGAGCAGAGACAAGCTTTCTTTCTACCCTGCTCACTCAGGTTCAGGAAATTGTGTGATCACATTGTAACTTTGTAGGGGATTAATAATTAAGCTGTGGGTGAGGTTAATTTATGTCCCTTTGCTTTGAAAAGGAAGTTGATTTCATATAAAATTAATATTTTAATAATGTACTTTGTTACTCTCTTAATTTTGACAACTAAACTAGTTATTGCAGTGTGAATTTTGTTATTATCTCTTCCACAAGATCTCCTTGCCCTTTCAGCTAGCCAGACATGTATCATAGACTTCTAGTTGGGAGAATTGGAAATGGCAAGAGAATTTAATCCCTTATCCTAAAGCAAGGTTTTTACAATCACCTCTGTTAGCAAATTGATTTAAATTGTTGTTGTTGTTTTTATTAACCTTTTATTAATGGAAGCATAGGTAATGCTTCTTTACATCTGCCTTAAGAGAGACTAGCAGCAGCTTTGGGAAGAGATTTACAGGGCTTAGCTATGGGAAATAGATGAGGGGGAATTTAGTATGGCATAGACTGGGGAAAAAAGTATTAAGCTAAAGATGTCAGCCAGGCTCACATAAGAGAATGGTATTGGTGTTACTGGGGAGTTGTCTGCTACATTTGCATTGTCTTCTGTACTTTTATTTTAATCTTTATAGAATTTTCAATAGTAGTTGGTGTATTTTGAAAATTATAGATTGCATTTTGTCTTAACATGAATTTTGTATTATTTTCTTGTTTTGTCTTTCACCACTAAGAAAATACCGGAATAAACAACGTGTTGTATAGCAGGTATCAACCCTGAACTCTTAAGCAGTGGACGACTGAGGCACCACTTTGGTCAGAGTGTAATGCCAGGTGTCACACTGCTTCTGCTAGATCTTAGAATTCACATTTGTAAAGGGAAAAGGTGCATTTTACTTATGTATGAATCTAATTGTGAGTTGTTGTGAGGGCTTGGGTTGGTGAACTCAGCATTTGTAGCATTTGCAGGTAGGTCCTTTGACAGCTTTTTGTTAGTTCGTTTTGTGTTTTTGGTTAGTTGGAAATTTCTTCTGACAATACTAAGAAGTTCAATTAAAAAAGCCTTGAATTAGAAAAACAAACAAACAAACAAAAAACAGTTAAAAACCCCCCCACCTATCTAAACATTCCAGTGTCAATCTAGTGAAATGAGTTCTGGTGTCTGAACTGACAGAAATCTTGGTCAGCTTGGGCCTACATCTTTATGAATAGGCATTATGTGGTGTGCTGTATACTGTTATTTATGTCAAACAAGTGAGAAATAAGAAAAAAGCGCCAATATATTACAGAATTTATAATATTTGAAAGCTTAAAAAAGTAAAACTTTCTTTTGTCACTTTTGAAAATGAAAAAATTCTCAGTACCCCTTTTACTCTTCTTATTCTGATCAGAGAAGTAAATATTCGTGGGGATGTTGCTCTTTAGGCTGCTTGGGAAGAAACTTGCTAGTGAAGACAAATTAGCAGAAGATGCTTTCTTTATGCGATATTTCCAATTTTTCATGACTGAGGACTGTTTGATGATTTACCTGAAAAAAAATAAATAAAAACAAAATATGAGTATTTGTTTGGTGTTTTGTTGGTTTTTAGCTGCACTTACAATCTGTTAATAATGTATTTTAGGTTTGTTTCAGATGTGTAGGAGAGATTGGTAATCAACAGAATGAATGTTTAGAAATAACTGGTAACTTATGAAGGTACCGCGAACTTTCTAGCTAATCATCCTTGCTTTTGTACAAACAGATTTTCCTCTGCTAGTTCCTAAACTGAAATAAAGTTTATGAAGTTAAATGTGTGTCGAAGCTGCTCTTTTTTCCCACTTGCTTCTATTGAAGTTTTTCTGGAGTCTGTACACAAAACAGAACAATAATTTGACTAGGACATTCCTATTTAACCAATAGGAACACAAATTCACTAATACACAAATTTAACTTACAGCTGAATGACAGCAAAAAAGAGTGGTATGCAACATTGAGAAACCTAAATGACAATACAATGTGCATATTATGGAAAATGTCTTAATTGGTTGTTCAGAAATGTTTGTGTTAGAAACATAGTTTGAATACTTCATTTATCGCAGAATTAATTTATTCCCGTGTTTCTGTGCTGCAGGAACTCATTATACAATGACAAATGGAGGAAATATCAACAGTTCAACACATTTACTGGACCTTCTGGATGAGCCAATTCCTGGAGTAGGAACATACGATGACTTCCATACCATTGACTGGGTTCGAGAGAAGTGCAAAGACAGAGAAAGGCATAGACGGGTACTTGAGATACATAACAGTACTTTTTTGTTTGGATTGTGGAGTTAAGGTCTGATTTAGTAACACATACAAATATATACATGTCCTTTAGATTTGTACATAGTTACATCAGCTAGAACTACTTGCTTACTGTTTAGAAAGCACTGCTTAGTTGGATACCTGCAGTCTTGCAGCATTATTGTAACTTGGAAAGGAAGCAGTAATTTAATAGTGTCACCCAAATACCATTTTTGCAATACTGCATTTTTTGCATGTTAGTATATTTAAGGCTATTTTCCAGTGCAGAAATATTTGTAATAGTACAATAGTGGTTTTGGTGGTACTTGTACAGAAAAGTGAAGAGTGATGTATATTGCTTTTATACTGACACAAGTCCACAAAGTAAATAGGGACGAAATAAGAATAGTAACTTTTTCAGTACAATAACTTCAGATGCCATTGCTAATAGTTGTCTAGAAGTATTATAGGATAGTTACCCAATTTTTATTTTATTTTACTTTTATGTGTTTTTAGTCTAAAGATGTTTATATTTGAAGTAGAAGTTTGGGAATTTGAATCATATTAAATTGCTTATTATTAGTATGCTAACAGTTTAATTGAGCTTCAAAAATATTTAATCTATAGGAGGGAAGTAATTACAATTCATGTTTTAGGTGTGTGTTATAGAAAGAATTCATTTATCCTAATAATGCATTTCCTGGATTTTAGTTCTTTAAATTAAGCAAATACATGTTTCTCTGTCAGTTGTTTGATGTCTGAATAATTAAGTTGATTTATCTATGTAAAGTACTAAATACAAGCAGAACACTTGCGGTTTCAAGAGAGGGTTTATTTGCCTGCAGCCTGCATCATGCAATTTGTATGTCATACTTCCTTTTTTTCTGTTATTCATGTTACAGGAATACAACTCTACATAACGATTTCTCTTTGCAGATTAACAGCAAGAAAAAGGAATCAGCATGGGAGATGACAAAAAGTTTGTACGATGCATGGTCAGGATGGTTGGTAGTCACACTCACTGGTTTGGCATCAGGTAAATGAAAACACAGAGGTTTCTTTTCTTATATTTGTCAGCAAATATAGTTACTGTGTTTTTCCTTTGTTCTCCACCAACCCAGCTAAGAGCTGGTTCAGTCTACTACAGTCATTCCATAAGGGAAGAAAAAAGTTGACTATCTTGATTTACAGGCTTCAGCATTTTGAGGTGAGGGTTTACTGATCAAATAGTAACCAAAATCCTCACTGAACTCAGAGAGAGTTTCTCAAGTGTTTTTGAACTTCCACCTACCAAACTGTCAATGTGCTTTAATCCTGTGATTGAGATTTATGTTTTCCCTTTCTGTAATTTTTTTTTTACCCGTAGGATTTCTTGTGAAAGTGTTGATTGTAAAAGTAGCTCTGGTATATGTGTAGTTTGAGTAAGCTTGCTTCCTTGTAAAGCATATGTTTATGCATGAGTGAAGTCTGGCTATATGTTTATGTCATGTACAGAGGGTCTTCCACAGAATATATTGACTTTAACAGGTAGAGTTTGTTGACCTATACTTCAATTCTCTCTTTCCTTCTTTATGTATTTTAAAATTAATTTTACAACTAAAACCATCCAATAGTTTGTGGCTCCACTGTCAGGCAGTGCTGCTGCTTTTTCTGTCAATATGGTTTGAAGTAACCGAAACCTGCAGGAAGGAAAGGTCACAAACTTTGTGCCCAGTTTTTTAAAAAAAGTATTTCAAACAGACATTTCAGATTAAATGTTAAGAAAATTAGTTGTGGACTAAGGCTATGCCTGTTAAAAAGCATGGTAACAGTATAATTACTTAGGTATGTACATAGTCACTTTCACAAATCACATATAAATTAATATATATGCAAAGTTTGTAGCATATTTATATACTTCTGGATGCACAAACTGGGAGTGTATAATTACTGGAAATTGTTTCTGGTAATTTCAGTGGGAACATGCAGTGTAGTGTTTTCAACCCACTAAGCTGCTATTTATTAAAATTCCTTTATTGTGTTTCTGAGCAACAAGGTGAGCAAATTCTGGTCTTGAACATGGGTAGATTTTTCAGTTTCAGATGGCTTCTCTTGTATGTCTGGTGGTTCTTAAATAGTACAACCTTCAGTTCAGTCACAAGGAGATCTTATGTTTATATGTTTTAATAATTAGGTTGAAATTTTGTTCTACTGAAATACTGCTTTTGACTTGCCAGCTTGTGGGCTAGAATCCTTTTCCACCTTCCAGACAGGTGAATCCCATCTCTCTCCAGCAGGCTTGGTGCCATGCAAACTGCTCCATCACAAAAAAGTAACAGTTCTCTTTTTATTCTTAACTCCTTGGTTTCAGTGGACTGTTGGAGAACTGTGGCATGGGGAGAAAAACAATCTCATTTAACTTGGGAAATATACAAAGTACTTAATTCTTCAGCAAATATTAGTCTTACCATAATGAGAACAGGATATAATCCTGGAACTCAGTAGTATATTAAATGTCTATTTAATTAAGCTTTCTGTAATCACAATTTCCATCAGTTAATACAGGCACATTCCTTTCTTTTAGCTATGTGTGTTATTTCTGTTTACCAGAACATTAATACAAAACTGTTTCTACAACAGGGGCACTGGCAGGATTAATTGACATAGCTGCTGACTGGATGACTGACTTAAAGGAAGGCATTTGCCTTAGTGCTTTGTGGTTTAACCATGAGCAGTGTTGTTGGGGTTCAAATGAGACCACATTTGAAGAGAGAGATAAATGTCCGCAGTGGAAAACGTGGGCAGAACTAATAATTGGGCAAGCAGAAGTGAGTATTTTTTGATGGTCTTGTTCAACAGCTTGGCTGAATAGGGAAACAAAATAATGTTCTTAAGGTTAGGATTCTAAACATGAATTTGGGTCGTACTGTCTGTGCCAGTGTTCAGCATTTGACTTGATTTATAGATTATAGTGTAATAAATACGTATTTTATGAACTGCAAGGGGCCTTGGAGTATTGCAAATGTAAGGAAGTCGTGAGAATGTAGAACTGTTAATAATGCGAGAATTTCTATTCTTGGTCATGGCTGTGTGTAAATTAAATCCATTTATGGTGTTCTCTGATAACTAAGAATAGATTTGTTTTATTTTTTCTACCACATTTTTTTTAAATAAGGAAGATTTATTCAGTATTCACTAGATTTTAGCAGCTATTAGCTATTTTAAAAAAACCCTGTTCTATATTTATGTTTTCTTTTTAAGATGAAGTGTTAGAGCACTTTCTACCTTTTATAACCCAGTCTGTGCTATTGTGCAGGTGTCATGACTTTATGACAAACAAAAGTTTGTCATAAACAAACTTTTCAAACAAAACTCTCTCACTTGGGAATAGTTATTTTACCTCAAAATATGTGTATAAATGTACCTGCAGCAAGAGTACTTCTGGATTATTTTAAGTAGTAATTTTGCTCAGAAAAATCTATTTTCTAACTTTTTGTTTTTGCTTTTAGGGCCCAGGTTCATACATAATGAACTACATAATGTACATTTTCTGGGCATTGAGCTTTGCCTTCTTAGCAGTTTCTCTGGTGAAGGTATTTGCTCCCTACGCCTGTGGCTCAGGGATACCTGAGGTGAGGTCTAACTAATATCTATCTATCTATCTATCTATCTATCTATCTATCTATCTATCTATCTATCTATTAATGTGTAGATTACTGCTGCCTTATTGGGTTGGGGGAAGGCAAGAGGGAGCAGCACCCTGTGCCTTTGAAGAATGCAAGCATTCAAATTGAAAACAAGTAATTGTGCTTATTTTTTTTCTTACTGAGAAAATACCCCAAATTTAAAAGAAACTCTTGGGTTAGTAGATTTTGTTTCTGTCAGGACCACTTTTTAAGGAAGCATTTGGCTTAGTATACTGCTGAAGAATGATTTCCAAACCTCCCCTAATCCACATCCTCCCTCTGGTGATAAGAGAGCAGTGATTCATTGACAAAATATGGGTCCTTTGATGGAGCAATCAATCTTTTGTTGCAATGGCTTTGCCTTAACTAGAACAAACCAACAGATAGTCACAATCTAAAATGTGTAATATCCTCAAAAACTCATTGTTTACAATTGCTCTCTGCTACTATCCACAGAATGGGAGAGAAAAATCCAAAGTCAAATAAATTCTGGTCAGTCTCACTTCTTCAGTTTTTCTGTAAATATTTTTTTATCCACCTCTGTTTAAGCCTGGAGTAGTTCTGTGCCATTATTCCAGAAGAAATTTAATCTTAAATTGGTTTTCAAATTTGTCTATCTTTACTTTCTCGACACAGCTGCCCAGTGTTTTGTGTGCATCCTATTTATGGACATGTTGTCCTGTGATAACTGTATATTATTTCCTGTATATGGGCATATTTTCCAGGCTAATAATATAGCACTGTTAAACATAGTAATAACTTTGGCAAATGGCACATTTTTCTGGTGGAGATAGGCTGATCTTTTCCGTCTTTATGTGAAGAAATCTACTGTTGATTTCAGTGTAGGGCTGGTAAAACATAAAAAACAGAGGTGATATTGATGCAAGTTGGGACATTGCTGCAATAGATGACCTTGAGTATGGTTTTTGTAGGTTTATTTTTCCTTTGGAAGTTTTCTTCCTTTCGCTCGATAATTTGCGATAATTGAACTAATGAATCCAGTCTTAGAAGCTGCAACAGATTAATTTTGGACTAAATGGAATTGATAATGTAGTTGTATGTTATTATCCAGTGTTTTAGAGTAAGTTGCAAATGGAAAGCCTCTGGCAAGCAGATAGACTCAGTATAGCAATCTGAATGATACATGTTTTAAAGTGTGATAAAGTTAGTCATTTGAAAAGGCTGGCTTTGAAGTTCCACACTTAAAATTAAAGAGTGAATTATTTTCTGAACATTGAAGCATGCAGTAACAGATACAATTTTTTATTTCTTCCAGATAAAAACTATTTTGAGTGGCTTCATCATCAGAGGTTACTTGGGGAAGTGGACTTTGATGATAAAAACAATTACTTTAGTCTTGGCTGTTGCATCAGGTTTGAGTTTAGGAAAAGAGGGACCTTTGGTACATGTTGCCTGCTGCTGTGGGAATATTTTTTCCTACCTCTTTCCAAAATACAGTACAAATGAAGCTAAAAAAAGAGAGGTGAGTTCTTGAAAAAGCATTTCTAGAATGTACTGAATATCGGTGCATTTACACTGATTTTTTAAAAGATGGTATTTGTTCTCTTGGACAACATTTAGTGATTATCAATAGTTATTTATTATGTTAAAAACAATGTATTATCTGTAGCATTCTCACAGGTAAAAATTTGTATGGCAGAGTCAGTTTGTATTTCTTCCACCTCAGAAACCATTTGATTTTATTTAAATTCTTTCTGTGCTTGTCTCTATTTTTGGTAATTGATGAGTGTCTTCAATTGTGAGCACAGCAGAGTACTCTGAACCCATGAACAAAGTGTTCCTGGTGACAACAGTTGTTTCTTCCCTGTTTCAGTCTGATGTTGTTAATGAGAGTGTGGTGGGTTAGACCTGATGCTGACCAAGCAGTTCTCTCACCCCTCTGTGGTGGCAGGACAGCAGGAGAGAGCAAGATGAAAAGCTCAGAGGTCAGGATATGGACTGGGAGATTCCTCACCAGTTACCATTACAGGCCAAACGGACTAGACTTGAGGAAAGTTACTTGACTGCCAGTAGTAGAGTAGCGAGAAATGAAAACAAAACTAAATGTATCTTGCCCCCACTGTCCCTTCTTGAAAGGCTCAGCTTCACTCCTAACTTTCCCATCCCAGAGTGGCACAAAGGGATACTTTGTGTCTGCTGTTCATTCCTCTTGATGCTCGTTCTCTGCTCCAGTGTGAGGCTCCACCCATGGGAGACACTCCTTCACCAATACCTTTAGCATGGGTCCTTTCCACAGGATACAGCCATTCAGGACTGTCCCAGCCTGGATCACCCACAGGCTGCAGTGCTTGGGCTCCTTTTCACAGGCCATGGCTCTTGCCAGGAGCTTGCTCTGGCATGGGCTACAGGGTGAAGGTCTGCTCTGCTGTGGTTCTCCATGGGCTGCAGGGAAACAACTTGTGTTACCATGGGCTTTGCCACGGGCTGCAGGGCAATCTCTGCTCCAGCCTCCCTCTCTCCCAACTAGTTCTCAGACACTCTTTCCATCCCTGTCACTGGCTTTGTTTCCCTCCTGTGGATGTAACCAGGCAGTTCCACATCCTTGACGTGTGGGGCCCAGAACTGCCCACAGCCCTGAGGGTGAGCCCCCCAAGGCCAAATGCAGTGGACAGTCACCTCTGCTGGGTGTCTGTGGGTGCTGTGCCTGATGCACCCCAGGACAGGGTTTTGCCCTCTGGGTCCCAGGGCACGCCCTGCTGACCCACACTGAGCTGCTGCTGAGCAGCACCCCCAGATCCCTTTTGGCAGGGCAGCTCTCCCAGTTTAGACTTGAGCCTGGTGTTACTTCATCCTAGCTGTGCAGCATTTGGACTTGTTAGATTTCATCCCATTAACCATTGCCCAGGGCCCCAGAGTATCTTGATCCTTCTGCAAGGCCTCCTGTCCCTCAAGAGAGTCGATGGCATGTCCCAGTTTGGTGTCATCAGCAGACTTAGCTTATAGCTATAGTGAGATTCTGTTGTGCATATTTAAAACATGGACTGCAACAAACCTCCTCACCTTTGTTCTTTTCCAGGTGTTGTCAGCTGCCTCAGCAGCAGGAGTTTCTGTAGCCTTTGGTGCCCCAATTGGTGGAGTCCTTTTCAGTCTGGAGGAGGTATGTCAAGAGATGGCACTGAAGAATAAATATTTTAAAAAATCTCTCTTAGTTTAAGTAATCTCAGACTCCTTTAAGCTGGAGTCCTTTCCTAAGAAGGACTAAGAAGAAAAGGAGTCCTTTCCTAAGAAGGAAATAATTTTTGAACCTATAAATAAAAAAAAAAACCAAGAGTCCTGTTACCAGCAAACTCCTAAAGATATTTTTTCTTTGTTTTGAATTAATGTCATCTTTATTTTATTCTGGAAAAGGGCTAAGTCTGTCGATAGTTACAGTTTACGTCCAGGTTACGGTAGAGACCCAGCAGCTTTTCAGTCTAGGAGTTTATTCTGAAAAAAAAAAAAAGAAATAGGGCTCTCAATTTTTCAAAAAGGCTGTAGAAACTTACTGGACAGTTTTGTGAAGTAAGTTTTTAAACATTAATTAAAGTTTCAGACACTAAACACAATTGAATATGATAATTATTGAAAGGGAAAATATAGTATAAAACTTATCTTCAAAGCAAGTGAATTCTCTTTTCCAAAAAATGGTTTATGTTAGTTTTAATTGTCATTTTCAAAATACATGTTATTTCTATCACTGGCATTTTTAAAGACAACTAAAACCCTAAAAATCTCTGAATTTAAACTGAGGGAAAATTTTTTTTCATGTATAATTTTGTTATATTCTTTGGGGATTTTGAGGAATTCCTCTGTTGCAAAAAAAAATGCAGAAGAAAACTGTCTTGAAATTCAAATCAGGCTGTGTGGGGCTTAGGAATGAAATTGCATGTTCTGTTAGGAGGCTTTTTAATTTTTTGTTTGTTTTAATCATACTTCTTAAAAATAACAGATCTGTGAGAAACCTTTCAATGTTGGTTGAAAGGAGATGAAAATATTAGCAGAAAATCTGAGAGTGTTGCTAGTATCTGCTCTGGTTTTCATGAAGAGACACAGAGCAGCTTCTAAGCATAAATTGCAGTGCATCATTTCCTAATAGTCTTAAAACTGCAGTGGTTTCAACATTGCTGTAGTATTGACTTTATATCTGATTTAGTTGTAGAGCTTTCTAAAAATGTAGGTTCTGCTGGAGTGCCAGTGCTCCAAGTGATAGGAATAAATACTGTTAATCTAAGAGTGCTTTTTTTTTTAGCTTATGCCATGTGAGCAGCAGTAGTCTAACACATGCATAAATCCATCTTGCCAGGTTTTTAATTGAATCATTAATAATTCTCATGTATTGTCTTTTGCAGGTCAGTTACTATTTTCCACTGAAAACTTTGTGGAGATCATTTTTTGCTGCTTTAGTAGCTGCGTTTGTTTTAAGGTCCATCAATCCTTTTGGTAATAGCCGCCTAGTTCTTTTTTATGTGGAATATCACACTCCTTGGTACCTTTTTGAACTGCTTCCTTTTATTCTTCTGGGAGTATTTGGTGGGCTCTGGGGAGCATTTTTCATCCGAGCAAATATTGCATGGTGTCGTCGACGCAAATCTACCAAATTCGGGAAGTATCCAGTGCTGGAGGTTATTATTGTTGCAGCAATAACAGCTGTCATTGCATTTCCTAATCCATATACAAGGCTGAACACCAGTGAGCTTATTAAGGAGCTCTTCACGGACTGTGGGCCATTAGAATCCTCCTCGCTCTGTGACTACAGAAATGATATGAATGCAAGCAAAATAGTAGATGATATTCCTGACCGTCCAGCAGGCACTGGAGTCTATTCAGCTATATGGCAGTTGTGTTTAGCACTCATATTTAAAATAATCATGACAGTCTTCACCTTTGGTATCAAGGTAAGTGTGAATGCAGTACCTGTGTCATCTGCTGTGATTATTTAATTATTGCCTTTCTCATTTTCCATCTCTCAAAGCTTTGTTTATTTGTTATCATGTTATTTCTTCTAAAAAAAGGTCTTTTTACTTTTGGTTAATAAGCAAGTCTTGTACCAAACAGTATTAAGTTTAATTAAATTCAGAATAGCCCTTTGTTCAGCTGATAGAAACATTTGCTAAATGCAATAGGGACCAGTAACTACGTGGATGGATGGCTGTTTGTATGGGCCTGATTCAGCAACAAGGGATGATTCTAAAATTTCTGAGAGCAAAGTTAGAGCGTAACCACTCAGATTCCCTAATCTCGTTACTTGGAAGAGGAATAGATTGTACCCCTTACACTACTTGGTGGTGGTAGTTCTTACGTGCACTCTCCTCGTTCACATAAATGTAATTAACTACAGATGTTAAAGGGAGACAATGATGATTTCTTTTGCTGTATTTTCCAGTATTGCATGCTGTGATGACAAAGTAGGCTTTGTTTCATGTGACTGTAATGGGAATTTCTTTTCCATTACAAGGAGCATAATTCTTGTTTTTCCCAGTTGTTTCATAGGTCTGTTTTGGAGGTGGCTTCAGCTTCTCCCCAGTCTGTAGCTGTTTCCTGAGTGATGATGTATAACTGTCATGCCTTCATCATTTTCTTGTCAGGCCCCCTTCATAGTTTTTGCAACTACATCATTATCAAACATGTCTTAATGCAAACTTACTGTAGAAAAAGCAAAATTTGTATTTAAATTGCCTTAACTTTTCAGTTTAAGTTGCTGTTCCATGTAACAGCATGCATAAGATAATAACTTTCTTTCTGTGAGGGTGTTTGATCATTGGAATATGCTGTGCAGAGAACATCCTTGGAAACACTCCTATCTTGACTGGTTGCAAGCCTGGGCAGCCTGCTGTAGGTGACCCTGCTTGAGCAGGGTTAGACAATCTGGGGCAGTCATCTTCAACCTCGACTATTCTGTAACTCATAGAACAACAGTAACATCATGTTGTGCTTCTCATCATATTTTAGATGTTGGAGGTTGTTATTTGAAATTATGTTCTCTATGCTGGCTGATGGGTAAGAGGAATCTGTAGTGTGTGTTTTAAGTGCTAGTCTTCCTTAGGTCCATAATTCAGGCAGTGTTCTGTGACCACTTCAATCTGTTGCTTAGTTTTATGTTCTCTTATTGTGTTTCATTTATATCTAAGATATTATTGTACCATTCACGTGTTCATGTGCATCTGGCTTTTGCATGGGGCTGTCACCACAAGGTCACATTGCATATTAGAATTCACTGGTTTACAGAATGGGAGAGCTTATATTTCATTTAGGTTTGGATCATTTTCTTAGAACTTCAGCATGGTGGAAATATTTTTGTGAAGTTGTGAGAATATATTTATTACTTTGCCAGTAGGCAAGGAGTCATGCTGCTGTCATTGATGGAATGTGCTACATGAATTTCTTGGAAGCTTTAAAGCATGTGGTTGGTTAGAATGTCATCCAGGATCTTGGAAAAGAGGATGTTACTTTAATGATATTTGTTTGCACTCTAAGCTTTATCTCTATAAAAGAAGCAAATTCAAATGGAAAAAAAGAGAAAAGAAATAACATTACATTGTCATTTAAATCATTATAAAAGATCCTCTGGGTTCTCCAGGTCTGTTCCTGGAGCTGTAGCCATCTGCATACACACATTTTCCCTGCAGGAGCTGTTTTCCTGTAAGATGAGAAAGCTACTCAGCTGCTGCCAGTGGGGCAAAGTGATTCCTGCTGCTATTAGTGCTGTGGACATGCATTTACCAGGAGGCTGATATGGCAGGGGGTTGGCATTTTTTGGTTTGTTTTTTTCTTTCAGGCTTTTGCACCTATAGTGTACTGCCTATTATCAGTAGACTCATTAGTGTGTCTAAATCCTAATCAACAGGTGGGAAGGAGTTACAGTTTTGCCTCAGAACTTGACTGGTACAGGGCTGCACTACCAAAGAAGTGGGAAGTTGTACCCATATCCTAATCCTTGCTTGCTCCAAAGATGACACACGTGACACAACAAATCTTTTCCTCTGTAGTGTAATTTGAGCTTGCTCAAAAGCAAGCCCTGGAGAAGAAAGCTGAGAAGAGGAAAAGCTTACTGGTTTTTCCTTGCTACTTCTCTGGGAAGATTCCTCTCCACTTTGTGATTTGGAATTCAAGGGCTTATGCAAACAAATGGACCTGTAAAATCATAATTACAGTTAGACCTGTAACCATTATCCACATGTGATGGAAAGAAGAGGAGGAGCTAGTGCATAAAAAGTTACATTACCAAAGGACCAGAAACAATTGGGATGCAATTTCCACGTGGAGACTGAATTTCTGTGGCATGCTGCTGTAGCACAATAGGATCTGAGGCAGTTGCAAAGATTTATTTACTTACTTTTATATTGGAAATAAGGGATTTTTTCAGGGTACTCTTTTACTGTTCACCAAGAAAGCGTTTCACTCGGGAAAAAAATTCAATTTTAACAGTTAGAAAAGAGCTTAAATGCATAATTAATTGTGGGAAATAACAGTAGTGGTATAAATGCACAATTTGAATACTAGACTAAAATGATAGCATTGAATATTACCTCTATCAACACTGAAATATTAGGTAATTCAATATGGGAATGAAGGATTATTTTTCTCAAAACCCATGTTGCTGGCTTTCTAACACAAATATTGCTATGTTTGTTTTTCCTTGGTCTTTTGGTTAGAAATCATCTTTACAACCATAAATATAGACAAAATATAACTGTAATAATAATTATAATTATAATAATTATATGTTTGCTTTTCCTTGGTTTGTTGGTTAGAAATCATCTTTGCAACCATAAATATAGACAAAATATAATAACACTAACAACAACAACAACAATTCTGAAATACATTTCTGCACCAGCTATTGATCTATAGTTTGGAATTGCACAGTACTTAAATTTCACAGCTGTACAGTACAAGAAAAGTTATATGATGTGTCCTGTTACACCAGCAATGCAATTTTAATGACTTTATTTCGACAAGATGGGTTGAGGTGCATTTAGACAAAGTAAAAATGGTACTCCTTATTTGTAGTCTCATCTGTATCTCAGTCACAGTATAAAATATTTTGATGTTAACAACTGCTGTGAGAAGCAGCAGGTATTTACAACTTAATGAGACTTTTAGGTACCAGTATGTTTTTTGGAAAGATTAGCTTCATAAGGAGAAGAAAACATACACAACAGTTTCTTTATATGAAACTGCTGATAAAAGCAAGTTAAAACAATAATATTTTACTAAGCCATGGTTGTGTGACAAGGCTTTAGTTAGTAGCAGAAAAATAGTTTAAGTAAGTAAAAGGACAGTAGCAGCTTCTTTTTTTTTTTTTTTTTAATGTATTGTGTTACCTATTTTTTGTAGTGGGGATTATCTTGCCTTTTTCTCTCTTAGTGTGTTTAGCATTCTATATACACTCATTTGTATAGTACAAAGCCTCTTTTAAAAGTCACCTCTTTAGTTAGCCATCTAATTTACAGCTGTGTCAGGAAGCACTTGAGGAAGGCAGTGCTGTTTAGTAATTGAGTGTTGACTCTGAGGAACATGAAGGAATAAGGGAGACAGGCAATCATAAAGAGCACTTTTCAGTATGAGTAGCACAGCTCACACTGGACATGCATATGGTAGGAATTGGGCTGTTGGCACTGAGAGTCTGGGTTGTGGTCTGTACTGGTGGTAGATTTTCTCTTAAATACAGTAAGATATAAACAAAGATGCTCATAAAATGGCTTCTGCTAATCAGGTCAATCAGAGAGAACAACAGCATTCTGTTGAGTTCTACAAACCTTCCAAGGTCACTTTACCTGATTTTAACCTGACAGGTTGAGCATTTGCATCTCTTTGGGGAAAAAAGAAAATATCGCTTGTTAAGCAATGTGTCAGGTGTGTTCCCAGCAGCATGACAACAGTTCTGTTTTTGTCACAGGTTCCATCTGGGCTGTTCATACCTAGTATGGCAATTGGAGCAATAGCAGGAAGGATTGTAGGAATTGCAGTGGAGCAGCTGGCTTACTACCATCATGACTGGTTCATTTTCAAAGAGTGGTGTGAAGTTGGAGCTGACTGTATTACACCTGGTCTTTATGCCATGGTTGGTGCTGCTGCATGCTTAGGTAAATAAAACATAACAAATAATTATCTGATTTCTTCGTATATCAAAATAATTATTAAAAAATGAAAGGAGATATAAACTTGTGCCGTTTTGGAACACCTATTTTTGTGGACTTCTCTCCAGAATAATGCATCTCTACACAAGACCCTCAGATCCTTGTGATCTGAGGGATAATGTGAAATCTAAATGGATGATAAATAGAAAAATTTAAGTAGCAGTGTTTGCTTTCTCTTTTTTGTATCAAGAGATGTCATTACTACATTGGTCAGAAAAATCAGTTCCTTGAAATGTATGAAGTAGAGCATTTACATTTACTGTTGAGTACAGTAAAATTATTAAAAGGAAGTGGTGTGATCAGCTGCCACATCTCTATGAATTGCAAAAATTCTTCTTGAAATTCTTAATCCAAACAAACCATTTAGAAGTGTGTAAGGTATTTTTAACAAATCTAATTGTTGAAAATCAGCTTCATGGAAAGAGGCTGAAGTTGGGCACCTAAACTTGTCCTCACTTATAACTTGATGGCCTTAGAAGTAAAACTTAAAAGCTGTTAGTACAGATTCTGCAAAAAGTAGACCTTTTCTTTAAGGAAAAGTGCATTTGGGCAATCAAACTAGTGATAAAAAAGCAGGTTTTGGAGAGGTTGTTCTGGTTTTTAATAATTCAAATTGAATCACTTTTGAATGCATTGAAAGACAGTTCATATTCTTTTATTGAATGAAGGTAAGACATCAGAAACCTTAGAAAAAAAAGCATTTTAAATAGTAACAAAAGAGAAATATAATCTCTGTCTTCTGTTGTCCAAGAAAGAGATTTTTTTTCCGTCGGCTTGTAATTCTGTTTAGCTTTTATGATTAAGCAACAGCATTAAATGCCTAATCCTTTGGACAGCATAGCTGTCGATTTGCTACCTGTGACTTCTTTGCATTAGTTCCATTCCTATTTCAAATTCTTATCTTACTGGATTTCCTTGCATTTCATAGTTCTTTTAACCCTGGTGTGGTATGGAGATATACACAGTTTTATCCTTAGTTTACGTTAAATAACTGTACATATTTTCCAATTCCCTTTATTATCTCCCTTTCTATGAATTTTCCCTAAAACTCTCCTTTTCACGTCTAGAAGTTATGTGTTAATTTTCTTTGTCCGTTGGTATTACACAGAAGGATGTTTGTCAGACGACCTTTCATGTCAAAGTTATGTTTGTTGGTCTCAACAGGAAGGCAGAAAATTCTGAAATCCTTATTATCTGGTAGTGGACTGTTACTGACTGTCATTCTCCTTGCAGGTGGTGTGACAAGGATGACTGTGTCCCTGGTAGTTATTGTCTTTGAGCTAACTGGAGGGCTGGAGTATATTGTGCCCCTAATGGCTGCAGTCATGACCAGTAAGTGGGTAGGAGATGCCTTTGGTAGGGAAGGCATCTATGAAGCACACATCCGACTGAATGGATATCCTTTCTTGGATGCAAAGGAAGAATTCACTCACACAACACTGGCTGCTGATGTGATGAGACCGCGGAGGAGCGACCCCCCCTTAGCAGTTCTGACGCAGGACAACATGACTGTCGAAGACATAGAAAACCTGATCAACGAAACCAGCTATAATGGCTTTCCTGTCATTATGTCAAAAGAGTCGCAGAGACTGGTGGGGTTTGCTCTGAGAAGAGATTTAACTATTGCAATAGGTAATTAACTTTCAGTATTGCATTATTACATACGCCAATTTCAATTGGTTTATATTATTTTATATTTAAAATAGAATTTACTCTATGTTTCTAGACTCCAGGTTGATTTAAGCATATGATAATATATCTTCAGTAGCAGGCTCGTCTCTTTGTTGTAAAAACAAAAGTTATCATACTCAAGTAGGTCAAAACATAACCTAATGTGATATTTTTTTGGTTTTTGAGGCTTTTGATAGTATCTCATTTCCTCAAGTAATGCTGTACTAACATTCTTCTTCAAAACTGAGCAGTTCTCATTTTTGACCAGCAGTATTCTCTGAGAATTACTGTCCAAGTAATTTTTAAATGTATGCCCTATTTCTTTCTGTGACAGTGTGTTATTTACTTTTGTTATAACAACCAAGGTTGTGTTATGGAGAGATGAGTGCAATATTAATTATTTTAGGTTTATGTTTTTCAGTCTATTTGTGTAATGGGAAATTTGTCCCTGGGCACATGAGCACGCAAGCCCTGTTTGGGCTGTCTCTTTCTGGTTGAGTATTAGTGCTTGTGTGATACTTGTGACAATGATTTGTGCACTGGCAAGAAAAGTTATTTGGATTTTGAGGCTACTTTCATAACCAAAGAAGGAAACACACTGTTACGTAAGAAAGTGTTACAAAACTGTAACATTTAGTGCATGAAATAAGTGATGGAAGTTGCATCTTAAACTACTTTTATTTGGATACGTATCTCTTAATGACACTTGAGAAAGGGACAGAAGTCTTCTGAAACTTTTTAAAAACATGTTTTGTGAACATAATACTGTTTACTTCAGTCAGCTTTTTGCCAGTGGTCTTACTGCTGTGTATACTATGGTGTTACATTATGTAGGATGTATATGAATGTCCAGAACTTGGAAATTATTACCGGTACCATACTGGTTTAAGTTTGCATTTACTTGAGTAAATGGGGGAATAGCAGAACATCCTTCTTAGAATACACAGGTAAGACTCATTTCAGCTGCTGAGATTATACAGTGAAAGTTGCTTAATCTCGGGTTGTGTCTGGCTGAAATTTTTCTGTGCCCTGGCAGCCAGGAGGGCCAAGCCTGTCCTGGGGGGCATCAGGCACAGCATCACCAGCCAGGCAAGGGAGGGGATTGTCCTGCTCTGCTCTGCTCTGCTCTGCACTGGGACAGCCTCACCTCGAGTGCTGGGGGTACTTTTGGGTGCCAGATTATCAGAAGGTTTTCAAGCCATTAGAGAGCATCCAAAGGAGGGCCATGAGGATGGTGAAGAGCCTTGAGGGGAAGCCGTGTGAGGAGCAGCTGAGGGCACTTCGATTGTTCAGCCTGGAGAGGAGGAGGCTGAGGACAGACCTCAGTGCAGGTACAACTGCCTTGTGAGGGGCAGAGGAGGGGCAGGCACTGATCTCTGCTCTGTGGTGCCTGCTGGTAAGACCTGAGGAATGGCCTGGAATTGTGTTGAGGGCGGTTTAGGTTGGATATTAGGAAAGGGTTCGAGGAGCTGTCAGCTGAGACTGGCAGTTTCTTCAGGAGCAGAGTATGTGCTTTCCTGCATGTTATTTTTTTAGCCTTTCTACCTCTTTATAGTAAATAAAAGTTACTTATTGGAGTGAGCAAATTAGTTGAATAATGACTAAAGCTGAATGGCAAGTGGCTTTTGGGATTTTTGCACAACCACTCCCTGGGGATAAAGCAGTGGCTGTGGAAACATATGCGAGAGCCTGGTAGTATTAATTGAGCTGTCTGTCTGCACTAACATCTTACTCCAAGAATATAAATTCTTCCTCCTCTGCTGTTTTCCCCCTTCCCTGTTTTTTTTAAAGAAAGTGCTAGGAAGAAGCAGGAGGGAATTGTTGGCAGTTCCAGGGTATGTTTTGCCCAGCATACCCCATCGCTTCCAGCAGAAAGCCCTCGCCCTTTGAAGCTTCGAAGCATACTTGATATGAGCCCTTTCACCGTGACAGACCACACCCCAATGGAAATAGTGGTGGATATTTTCCGCAAGCTGGGTCTGAGGCAGTGCCTTGTAACACACAACGGGTGAGTCAAGTGGCAGCAATGCTGTGCATTTTGTTAGATACAGTAATTTTCCCTTCCAGGCTCAGTGTTTGAACCAGGATATACACCAGGATCATGGTATTTGAACCTGTAAGTTTGGTGTTGCAACTGAGGACCACAGCTGTTCATTAAGAACATGCTGTGACATTCTTACACCTTCCTTTCATTCCAAGTAAGCAAGCAGATGATTTCAGTCATTCTGTGATGTTCTGTTAAAAATTAGCTTGGTCTGTGCAACTTTTTTGTGGAGGAGACACAACTTGTCTTGCAGAAATCTAGTGGTTGTGTGCCTGCATTTCCTTGTTCTTATCTATGTTCTGGCAACGTGCAGTGTATCAGCAGTTACTGACCATCACAAATACTGGGTTCATAAAGCGCAAAGGAGAAAATGATCCAGTCAGTGTCTCTTCTTCTGGAGTCTAGTGATGGCAATTACCACCAAGCTTTTGGTTTTTGGAATACTAACAACTGAACTGCTGCTAGTTCTTCAACTTCAATCTACAACTTTTGTTTCTACAATTCAAAATATTTCAGGGAAGTAATTTTAAGATTTAGAATGTTTGTAAATGCGACTGTTGGGAGTTGTCCTGTGATTATCTACTAAACAAATCAGCCCCAGGCATAGAAACTAAATGTTCATTGTAATTGCCTCTTACCTAAACTGCTCCTTGTTTTTTCACATGATCTTTTTCTGTGCAGCTGTTCCTTTAACATTCTGCTTTCCTGTATTTCTTGCATTAAACTCTTGGCATGCAACATTGAAGCTCCTACCATAGTATCTTGCTTTCCCTTTAGCATGTCTTTTAAGGCACCTGGGGAGTGAAATGTTGTCTGCTTATTCATGTGTTTAGGATTGATCAATGTCCTTGGGACGAGAAATCTGAAATGACTGGGACTTTCTTAATTTTTCTGTGGGCAAAAGGACTGCTGCTATATATGGTGAATGTTTAAATATTGCATTGGTTTCCAAGTTTGGGGTTTTTTCAGATCTATTTTAAAACAAATTTATTTAAATGTTCTCCTTCCTGTTTTTTTTTTTCTTCAATGCATCTCTGTATGGAATGGAAAGTAGCATTTCCAGAAGCCTTTCTCTGGGAGGGAAAGGACATAATGGTCTGACACTTAGAAGTTAGTGCGGGCATGCAGTTACTCTTGTTTTGGGGAGGAAAAGCGGAATCAATAGAACTTCACTGAAAAATATTTACTATGATAATTTTTTTCATAGTTTCTGTTGTGGTTGAGCACTCAAACATTGATGTTGAAGCTAAAAGCTTGATTGTGCAAAGCTATGTCAAGCTCTACTATAAATTATTTTATGATAAAGTAGCAGGAAGAATGGATGGCTTTATTTTATTGTACTTCAGTTTACAAATTTGTGACATTCCATGAGCACACTATCCATTACAAAAAGAGCATATCATAAATACTAGTACTGGTGATGTTTAGCCATGGCATATAGCCTTGGGGACATCAAGGACTACTGTATATTTTGGCTGGCAAATTTTCTGCAAACTTAATATACCCATTTAAAGATTTGCATCAACATACTGGTTCTAATCCAGATTGGATTGTGCAGAATTTGGGGCAGATAACTGAGAGAAGACTGAGCCTCCCTCCTCCAAATTTGTACCAGAATATCCATTCCAGGGAGTTGATCTTGATTTGTCCTGTCATGAACGAGAGATTTGTCTAAATTTGTGTTTCTTTGGACACCAGATTGCCCAGCTCTGTAGGGCAGCTTTGAAGCTCAGTTGCTATGACTTTACACAGTTATTACTTTGTTCATCTACTGTGGCTTGTGAAAATGTGAATAATTATCTACATGTGTGAGGAAAAATAACTATTAAACAAAGGAAATACAAAGTAGATTTTAGTTTGAGTGCCTTTAAAACCCAAAAATATGTGAATTTAGGGTGAAAGGATAAAGTTTGCTACCCTGATGTGTACCTGATACGAGAAACACACTGCTCTGGGATGGCTGAAGAGCCAGTTGGGTTCAGCATTTTTGGAGAAAAAGGAAAAAGCAAAATCTGGGAAAGGGTACTGACTTTCAAATAAATTCTCGATTAATTATCGCATTAGCTTTCCTGCAACCATTCTTCTTCTTTTTCTTTCTTTTTCTTTTCTTTTTTTTTTTTTAAGTTTGCTCTAATCCTTTTTCATTATGATTAGAACTTCTTTTTTAATTTGATTTCACACACAGTTATTAGCATAACATAATCTGTTGCAGGATTGTCTTGGGGATCATCACAAAGAAGAACATATTAGAGCATCTCGAGCAACTAAAGCAGCACGTCGAACCCTTGGTGATTAGATATATCAGATCTCATAATTAGACACATTAGAAGTCAGGAAGCATGAAACTTGTGAACTGTTCAGGGCTTTTATGACATCGGCTGAAAAATGAAATCTTCTTATGCTCAAAATTTGTATTAAACCGTAAAACAACATGTGCAAAAGCCTTTTGTAGAAATGAAGCTGTAAATGTGAACATACTGTTAGTCACAACATTAGAGGAAGCAGTAAACTTTCTGATACTTGCGTTGCTGAGATCACACAGATCCAGCTGCTTGATCTCTCGAATTCCCCAGGTGGGAAGGCACGCAGCTAGGAATGCTTTTTCCCTGCCTAATGCAAATTAAGATTTTCCTATATGCCAATTTCTTTTTCTGATTTGGACAGCTTTAAATAGCTGCTAAATAGCAAAGTATCACATCCTTCGAGAAGCAAAGACAAGCATGTTTTAATTGCATCATTAGATGTTGCCTGTAATCCCCCTTTATCAACATGATTTTTAAAAATATTCTTATTTTTTAGTAAAATCCTGTGATTTTATGTAAAGTCTGTGATTCTGCTGCTGTTACCTGCAGCAGTCAGTGTACTTCTTTACAAAATGTGCAGTGATACCCTTAGCCACCAAGTGGCCTGCAACTGTGTTGACTGTTGACTTCAGAATCTAGATATGGTTTTAACCGTGATGTTGTGAACTAACCCCTCAGATAGGTGGTAGACTTTGGCTTAATTTGGACATGGGTTGCTAGTTACATGTCTACTAAACATACCCACCATGTTTAGCTGCTTATGTGCAAAACATGCTAATTATGTTCTCATTTTATGCTAATATTTCACAAGTATTTCATGCATCCTTGAATAAGACAAATTGAAATGTACTAACCAGAATAACAAGGGCAGCAGCCCATTCATTCTGCTCTTTGCTTCTCTTGTGATATTATCCTTTTGGACAGTCTCACTCTATTTGATGTGTCGCAGTTACAGTTTTAAAAGACCCCATCATAAGAGCATAGTATCTAAATTGGAAAATGAAAATTTTCTTTTGTTATTCACAGTTGGTTTTTTTTCCCTAAAGCCATGAACTCCAAAAACTAATTAGCTGTTGTTTATTATACAAAAGTTTCATGGCTGGTACAGTGTGCTCCTATGAATACATTCAATTTGAGCCAGTGTGTCAGACTGGAAGGATCCTTCTGGTTTAAAAAAGGAGGGAAGGGGAGTTTGATTTGCTTGATTTGGGGCCATCAAGCAGTACTTCACTTCTGATGGCTAGGTTGGAACATGCCTCCCTTATGAACTGGGATCAGTATCACTTACTTTCCATACCTCTCTTTTCTTTGTCCCTCTTTGTTACTTTTTTGTTGGCATATGCTAATCAAAATTTGAATTTTGTAGAAACAAAAAGTTAAATAAAAATTGTAATGGGCTCTACTTGTATGACTTGTATTTCATTAAAATGGACTACAGCTGTCAGAGACCATTTGATACGGTGTCTCAGCATTGCTGTGTTTTATCAAACTGGTGGTTCCTCAACATTTTGATAAATAAAATGTTTCTGTTTAAATAAGAAAATCAGGCTGTTTACTTTTGCTCTATTCCTGTCAACAAAAAGGACTTGGCTGCAGACTTGTTCCGCTTCATTACTTTCCTGCTTGGATTAATATCAGTCTTCCATTTCTCCTTTCCAGGCGCCTCCTTGGCATTATAACAAAAAAAGATATCCTCCGTCATATGGCCCAGACGGCAAACCAAGACCCCGCCTCCATAATGTTCAACTGAAGCCCATAGCTGAGGAGAGAGAGGAAACGGAAGAGGAGGTTCATTTGTTGAATAGCACAACACTTTAGTCTGGGGAAAACTTGTAAAATCAGAGACGAGAGCTGGCTTTTTACGTAGCGGTGCTGCTGGCAATCAGGAGTCAGTCTGGGGGAGCGTGTGGCGAGGAGGAGGGCTGATGGGAGTGTGGGGAGGGAGAGCTGCTCTCCTGCACTGGATGCGTCCCGAGACATCAGGTCTGCCATGATAGTGCAGTGGGTGAGCCGTGCAGAGTGGTGCCATTCTCCAGCCCAGCCTGGTACTTCAGCATTGAAGAGATGTGTTATAAATCCCTGTTTCTGGAGGGATCGTTCTGAATTGAGCCATCTTGTGGAGACTGAAAGGTCTTGCCCTTTTTACCATTGAAACTGTTGTGTTAACTCATGAAACGTATTAACGATTACTCACCTTTCTACATTCCAGAAGAGCTTTATTTCTCTCTCTCCTGAGCCGCAACAAAGCCTCTTTTAAATTGGTGTGCCCTTTTGAAGCAGTTGTTTCTCATATTGAGATGTACTGTGAGTTACCGAGGTGTGATCACAAGAAGGGAGGTTTTTCCTGTGCCATTGAATGTGTAAGTTCGTACATCATGGAATGCTTGGGGCAGTGCACATCCACTGCAACAAAACCAGATTGAACAGGTAATACTTTGCAAGAACCATGCGAGACTTCTTTCAACCCGTGTGCTGTCGTGATATGAGAAAACTAAAACCAGATGAAACCAGTATTTCAAAGAAAAATACTGGTTTTGCTGCAGAAAATATCAATAATGTGACCTGGTCTTATGCAATTTTTGTATTATTGAAAACACTTATGATATATACCAATGTTGTGCAGTATAAGGAAAAATACTGCTATTCTACTAGTTTAAGAGCTGGAACAATTCTGTATACGTGTATCTGGTAAAAAAATGCATGCTTCAACACTGGAGATCTTTTTCCCCCTGTAAAATCTGAGAATGGTCATTTTTATTTTTTCTTCTCCACAAAAGATGTTCCACTGCTGACATGGTAGGAAGAAATGTAACTCATAATTTGCACTAAATGTATATTATTTTTCTTGAAGTTTTACCATTCTTTATTTATATTTCTATGGATTAAAAAAATCTATTAAATATGAATCAGTTAATATCTCACATAACTAATTACCTTTTTAATGTGATTTTATAGAATAATTCATAATCCTCTGCAAGTAATGGAGGATTAGCAAATGTTTACAACTAGATGAAGGGTTTCAAGAAAATGGCTTCTTTATGATCCTACATACATACAAGATCATTTTTAAATGTAAGTTTCACTGCCGTTACCTTGGATTTCCTTCTTTCTTTACTAGCAGATAACTGGAACAGTAATAGTAAGGTTTTATTAAAAAAAAAAACAACCAAACCTGCAGGGTTTTAAAAGTGATAGGAGAAAGCAACTATTAGATTGCTTTTGACTCTTCTTTTCTTTTCTCCCACGTATATAGAGGTGTAAATTATATGTAGTCACACCTGAGCAGCAGGGCAGAATTGAATCCAGTACTTGAAACTCTGACAGGACTTTAAAATTCAGCAGCAACACACAGACACTCGGAGGTGAACTGACAGATCCCTAACTTCTTTACAGTACATTGTTTTGTTTCCTGTTTATTTTATCAGACCACCACCAGAACGGCATGCAGAGGAAAAATGACCATATGCTATAAGCCTAAATTAGGGAGGAAAAAAATGAAGAAATTTGGCTGACAAAAATCATGTTTTGTAATATGGGATTGGATAATTTTTTTTCTTTTAACAATTATGCTCACAAGACTGCAAAAATGGCAAGAATATAAACACTAAAGTCTAACATAATAATCTTAAATATCTCTGAGGCATTCATCACAGTTACCTCAAGCATCTTTATTCACAAAGTACTCACTATGATTTTATCTTAAGTACAATAATACAATGAACCAAAATTCTGGCACTTTTGGTGAGCTGCACAAAGATGGCTGTGCTTAAGTAAGTGTACTGTTGCATTTTAACTGATTTTTCTTAGTAAAAAACTGCCATCTACATTTTATCATCTCATTTCTAGCAGCAACTGGAACCGTAGAAAGTGAAATGTGCCAAGGGGATCACAGTGATCAGGCCCTGTATTAAAAACAGGTTTGGAAATGAAACAGGGAATTGGGCTGTGCAAAAATGGGAGCGTGGCAACAACCAGCTGTACTCATCCATATGAAGTCAGTGCTGGTGGTTAAAAATTTGCTCTGTTACATTAGAGAAGCCTGAAGAAGCTTCACAAAGAGCAGGATTTGGCCCACTTACAGAAGGCAGCTCTGGAAGTCGTCTGTGACACTGATTTCTGTTGTCTGATTTTTTTCACTACACATACAAAAATCACTTTAAATCAGTTTGAAATCTCTGCCACGTCTGATTGTAAAACACTGCTGTGTGCACTGTATTAACTTGCACCTACAGGTTCTACAGACTGCTGTCTGAATTCAAATACAGTTCACACTCCCACTGTGTTTCATTTCTTGTGGATCCCGAGTGCTGCACAAAAATTGTGCATCTCTGTTTACTCTTCTTAACCTGCTAAGCTTTCCCTGTTGACATTTAAAATGTCTTCTGGTAAACATGCAGTAGAGGTTCTGGCAATGAAGTGTGCCTGTGCTGTGCAACAAAAAATTTCTAATGTGAAACTTGCAGCGCCTTACTCAAGTTACTAATTAAAAAAAAAAAAGGTGGTGGATGGGAGGGGGAAAGTGTCAGCATTTATTTTATTTTTTAAATCATTCGGATACTGGTTCATGAAGAATGCATTCTTTGTTAATCTGTGATGTTGCCTAGAGCTGTATTTAATATTGATCTTAATGTTTTTATTTATAATAGTGTGGTAGAACTGCATATCATTACAGTAAAAAGTCTCATTACTGTGATGATTTAAGCAAGCATTAAAAACTTCTGTATGACCATTTATTGTTCTGTCATGTTTTCTCATTGTTTTCACAGATTGGTGTTGATTTTTGCATTTATTTTCCCTGAGGGAAAATTAACAGCTAGGAATTTTAAATACACAACTAGTAAGAAGATTTGATGAAAAGACTGGAGTTTAGGAGATGCAGTATTTGCATTGCCTAGCATTTGGCTACAAAGCAGTAGCCAATCAACCCCATCACAGATCTGCCTTAGGTGGGATATTCTTCCAAAATAAGCATTTAAGATTTTAATTATAAAATAGTTGGCTTTCTGATTTAAAATAGTTCAAAGTAGATGATCCTTTTATTGTCTAAAAGCCAGATGTTGATTATACACACTTCATAGAACGGCCTGGGTTAGAAAGGACTTTAAAGACCACCATGTTCCAACCCTCCTGCCACGGGCAGGGAGGCTTTCCACTAGAGCAGGTTGTTCAGAGCCCCATCCATTGAACACTTCGAGGGATGGGGCACCTACCTCCCATCTGAGCAACCCATTACAGTGTTTCACCACTCCCACAATAAAAATTGTCTGCCCCCATCTAGCCTGAATCTACTCCAAGTTAAAACCAGTGCAGCCAGCCCTGCTAAAAAGTCTGTCCCAGTTTAATGAGACACAGCACATCAGTCATTTTGCAGCTGCTGTAAGATTCTCCATTGAGGATTAATAATGAGTATGGATATTCAGTCTCAGATCCTCATTTTTTGCAGATCAAAGTCTGTTTAAGTAACAGTTCAAAAGTTTTAAGGTCCCCTCCAACTCAAACCTTTCCATGATTCTTTTTTAGTGCTTGTATGGTTTACAGGGCATTAAGATAAAGGTCTTGTGTACTTGAAACATAAAAAGGGGATTAAGACTGAAAGTACCTCTTTTTTATGTATAAAACAAAACTCTAGGCCTGTGAAAGAGTGCCTGTATGTTTGTGCTTGAATAAATGGGACATTTATATGCTGAGTGAAAGGGGGTGAGGTTGTTAAATTTACAGAAGTAGCTGTGGCATGTGATTACCTTGTGCATTTGAAACTCATGGTACTTTTGCAGCACTCTCACCTACACTGTACCCCCAATGCTCCCTTCTACTATAAAGTAACGTGTAACTGACAATCCTTTGCTTAAAAAGGTAGGAATTACAGGTGAGCATGGTGCTAGTGGCCTGTAACCTTTAGCAGCAGTAATTAGTATTGCTGTCATTAGTCCTGTTGTGAATTGCTACAGTCAAGTCACTGTATGGTGCAGGTCTGTTGAGTAAGAGTGAATGTTATTGTCCATTGTTTCTGGACTGCTACTTTGATCAACGGCCTGAGAATAAACCTCCAAGTGTAATAACAGGAACACAGAACTGGGGGCCAATAACCTTGAAAATAATTAGTTTGCACCTTGTACAAAATTACTTGGGTTTAATTTTTAGATGTTTTAAAATGGAGATGGCTGCTTCTGATTAGCAAGGTAGCAACTGCAGCAGAATTCCCAATTTCTCTTGTCATGTCAGTCAGCATTTCCTTCATCCCATTAGTTTCCTTCCACTTGAGCCAGCTCCTGCAATGTAGGAGCAGGGACAGTGCTTTGCCACAGAAGGGAATGCTGCAGAGTAAGGGAATGCTTTACCTGAGGGGTGGGACACAACTGGGATCGTGCAGGTCAGCACCATCAGCTGGAGCAGGGACGTGGGCCCCAGCAGGCACACGGCGGGCAGTGAGCGAGCCTCAGCGGCCCAGCCCTGCCCTGAGTCACGGGGCGGTGCCCGCAGCTGCTCCAAGCAATGCTGGGCAGCGGCCCCGCCCTTCCCGTGCTTCCTTAGAGCACCAGAGCCGGCCCAGGTTTGGCTCCCGGGGCCAGCAGAGCAGGGCCAGGCGGGCACGTCGGTGCCACAGCCCCGCCGTGGGCAGCTGCAGCCCAGCACCTCAGGCCTGCTCCCCGCTCCTGGCCCGGCCCCCCCGTGCACAGGCAGCACCGGGAAGCAGCGCGTTCCTTAGAAAACCTTTACTGAGCGCAGGGACACCGGCACCGAGTACAAACAGACCCACGGACACACACACAAAGACAGCCCCGGGCCCGGGCGTGCAGGGCCACCCCCCAGGGCAGCCCCCGTGCCCGGCTCAGGACGCCAGCTGATCCAGGTCCTCCTCCCGCCGCTTGCCCAGATGCAGCTCGATGATTTCGGCAAAGAGGTTCCTCTTCAGCAGGGTGTAAGCCAGGGGCAGCAGCTGGCCCACCGTCTTGTGGAAGTACTGCAGGAGAGAAGGGAAAACAAGAGCCGCCCTCGGCCTCAATGGCTTTTATTCCGGGAGCAGCCCCACCGCTCCTGGCTCTGCCCCGTTCACACTGCTCCCTTCGCCCCCTCCCAAAATGGCTGAGCACCTCCTCACGCTGTACCCGTGAGAGCCACAGCCAGGGCAGGCAGGGGGGCCCGAGCTGCCGCAGTGAGAGAGAGAAACTCAGTGTTAGCAGGGCAAGAGGTGATGGTCCCACTCACTACAGCAGCCCAAGCTCCAGCCTGCAGGGGAAGTCCCCTGTCCTGTCACAGTCCCCTGTCTCATCCCACTCTGCAGTTTGAGAGGATTACAGTGGTACTTACAATAACCATATAAGCACTTCAACTTATAAGCATCAGAGCATATTTAACATTTACAGTCATTATTGTACATGTAAGTCCACTACAAAGGGGACAAGATTCAAGTTCTTTTCTATGTCTTAGGGCTACAGATAAAGTGTCAGTGTTTCTCTGGCTCTGTAAGCAAAGATACAGGAAGGCTCCAGTCAGAACTGGAAAGCAGCTCCATGTAGGAACTCCAAGACAGGCAGGGACCGAACTGTAGCATAACTTATGTGTGAAGCCACTGTTTCTCCTGTTTGCTAAACTAGAAGATGAAGGTTTCTAATTCTAGAAAACAGCTGCAAAGTTACAGGTGTTTCAAGCTGCAGCATAAAACAGGTAAGACACATGACAGTACTGTAAACAATTTTTCACTGCAGGACTTTGTCAGTGGTTAGTTTCATGTGCTGAGAAGCACGAAGCATGGAAGATGAGTATTTGCCTCCACCTACTCAAAAAATGGGAGAAACCATTTCCCTCACTGCCCTTCCAGTTGTAAAAAGGATTTAAGCAGCTGAAGCAGCCTAGTCTCTGAAAGAAAGGTTCTAAATGAACAGGATATCAAAGGAAAACACTACACATTTTCAGATGCTGTATGGAACTTGAGAGCAGGGCATGAAATCTAAGAAACACAACAGTAATTTAACAGTGCATGGCAAGAGCAGTCAGTTTTCATTCATTTCAATGGCTAAATATTTTAACCAGTGTTCAGCACAGCTCTTTTGGGCATACATTTAGTATGGCAAAACTTATCTTTCCCATGATACTCTGGAGCACCACTTAGCCAATACTAGTTTTGCTAGAAGCAGCTATTTTTCAGGGGTGTTTCTATGACAATCCATTCATATTAGGTTCATTTTGAAGCTTCATGTGTTATTTTCTAGCCATGGACTGAATACAGCCATGACCTTTTTAATCAACAGGCCAGTGGCTAATACAGAACAAACATTAAGTATTATTTTTAGGTGTAATAAGTGCTGTTAATTCAATCCCCTTACTGATGATATTCACTGTTAGCCCAGAACTAGGGAAGAGACTCCAGGTGGGAGGTGCCCTGTGCAGACAAACAAGGTAGAAGAGCCAGGCAGCTGACCTGGGTTCACATTCTTCCAGCTGGGGTTCCTACAAACACTAGACTGCTTCTTGATCTGGTTGAATATGGGTGACTATACAAGTAGCTGGGGGGACAGGGGGCTCCAGCTATTCAGTGCATTTGGATCAGACACTCAGGATTTTGCTTTCATAGACAGAATTTTAAATTCAACATGGAATGATGTTGTGTGTTTTTAATGGTCTTCATGAACTAAGAATATTCTTGTAGATCTCTGCAATTCCTAGGGATAATTAATCTACAGCAGAAAAACTTTTAGCCCATGGATAAAATAATGCATCATTTAGTGAAGTATGATTGTTGTAATACTCACATGTGATCCATAGCAAAACAGGTCCATGCCCAGCTCGTACCCCATTCCATAGTCACATTCATCGTTAGCAAACTGAACAAAGGTCAGCATTTCTTGAATGGGTGCAAAGGCCTTCACTCTCTCCTCATCAGTAGGAGCATCAACAATGGCCTTGCAAATTTTTTTAAGATTAGCTGCAAAAAATCAAAAGCAAGTATTTAGATGTTTAAATAATAAAAAAAAAAAAAAATCAATATTGCACAGAAGTACTCTGTGGCAAAACTATACCCATGCTTACATGTAAGCTAAGTGGGCACACCCTGAACTGCTGGTGAGGCTTCCCCCTTTCCTTGGAAGCTCATTCTTGCCCCATGCCCATCCCTCTCAGTTCCTCACAAGAACTTGTGCGATGAAATTGCATCTAGGAACTGATTCTGGTTAAAATGACATGGGGAGAAGAGGGTGGATAAGAAATAAACCCACACATCCTTGAATGTAGATCAGCTTTTTGGATCTACTTCCTGCATGGCTTTGCCAATACAAAAGAAAAGCTCACCTAAACCACTATTTCAGGCATTCTTTTCTCAGATTTAGCATGTTTTGTTGATTATCATCTGGTTCCTTTAAAGACAATGCTTTGAGGTCAAGTGTGAAGATTAGGACTTCTACCTTTTACTCTCACCACTCAAATTTTTAAAGTAGGAAATAAGAATGCAGTTTGGTTTTTACTGAGGGTTGTTTACTTCAAAAAGGCAGAAGGATATAGTAAACGAGATATTTACCATTTGTTTCAGGAAGTTCTCTGTATCCAACATCATTTTTGTCTACAGGAACAACTAGCCCTGCTCCATGAAATGCTTTGGTCACCACCTGAATGAAGAGACAGAAAAGGGAACATAGCACCATAAGACAGTACTGTGAGCTAAACATAACTCACCTCATTAAACACTAACACCTGACTGCTGGTGATCAAAACTAACATGGTGTGCTGGCTCCAGGACATCAACTTAGTTTCAAATTATATTACAGTTCACGTTAAGTATTGAAATTTGGATTAACAGGAAACTCTGTTTCAGTCAAATTCTGAAATCCAGGAACTTGTAGTCACTTGTGTAGCATTGTACCACATTTGTCTAGTCCTCTCCTCCCCTAATTACTTTTGATAGGGAGGTGAAAAACCTCTCTTATTATCACCCATATCATGATTAATGGCCCTGTTTCTAACAGATCCAACCCAACTGTTTACAACAGTCTTCCATTTAAAGCAGTTTTCTCCATGCCCTCTATTTCAGTTTTTAGACTACTTTGCTTACTGGGTTTTTTTGGTGGAGGTTTGTTCTTTTTGTTTTGTTTTTAACTGAATGCCAAGCTATGATTTACAAGAGTAAAGTGTTTTTATTTAATCTTATTATTTGGAACACACTTGTAGTAATCTTCCTTCTCTCAAAGTTTTATAGAGAGCTGATTAGCTCTAGAAATAACTAAGTGAAGCATCCTTACTGACTAGAAGGATGAAAAAACACAAACAGGAAGTAAATGAAAAAAAATTTAACAGAACTTAGTTCTCTCCAGTGGATGAGGAAAGTCATACTTTCTTATCTCTCTGTTTCATCTTCAGGGTTTTTTGTTCCAGAGAATAACCCAGTTTTTTTGCTGTTCTTGTTAGCTTTTCATCTATGTCTTTCAAAACAGCATTTTTCTTTTTATCAGCCACTTCCTTAAGTTTTTTTGACAAAAATAATCTGCAAACAGATAAAACATGTCAAGAAAACAAAAAAAATTAATAGCCTGTTAAATGTTAAACCTCCAGATCTTCCCAACGAAGATTAACAGTCCTCATTTATTTATACAGACTTGAAAATGCAAGCCTCTTAGACAAGAGGAAAGAAAATAGTTTGGCACAGCTAGTACTTGGGCTTTTCTATCTGTATCTGCATTATAATCTAATTTATGCAATCTGCAGGTGCTGAAGGTTCTCCCAGCCTCAGTAACTGTTCATCTTTCTATCTTAAGAGTTCAGTTTGCCGTTTCTGTGCCCCATACACCATTTGTCATCCAAGTCATGCACACAAATACATATTTATGAGCTTCCCCATGGTACTTTCAAAACAAATGTCCTCATTTAACTCTGCACTGCACAAGGGTTCTTCTGCAGAAGCCATTCTTCAGTCTGCTTTCAATGATGGACACGTGTCTGTCCTTAGAGAGCTTTCCATTTTTAACTGGCAGGGATGAGATCAGTTGTTTACATTCCTGGCACAGGAACATGTAAAGCTCCATGAATCAGACTGAACTACATATCCATGTGTTATCCTGCCACAGGGCAGAAATGATACTTCTTGTAGGTATTAATTATATACAGAAATAACATATTTTTATGTAGGCAAGAATAAGAGCCAGATGCTACTCATCTACTATGATACTCAGATTTCCTTCACCACTGTTTGAGATGCCCTTTCTGGACTTACAAAGTATTTTAACATACCCACTGGATTTTTTTTTCCAATTTAGAGCCTGTCACTGCCAAGATATTTTAAGAATGATATAATTAACACTTACCTATTTTACTTTTGAAATGAAAACACTGTCAAAAAGCCTACAAAGCTTTTTGAGAGAATCTTAAAACTCGCCAGCAGGGGCAGAAAATAAGTAAGGGTTTAAGACAGACATTTAATAAGTTAGCTTCATTATTCCACATCCCACCTCCCAATTAACAATTCCTCTCCATTCTGTTCTTTTTAAATAAAAGTAAATATGAACCTTACTTGACTGCAGCAAAGACATTATCACCAACTTGTGAAATCGCACAACCCTTCTTAGCTTCATTTGCACCAACCCACACTGGGAGCTCATCTGGAACATCCCTATTGATGAAAACGTACACACAAAATAGTCAAGCTGTGTCCATTTCTCCTGTTTCAAAGTACAACTAAATTTGCCTCCTCCTCATGCTGCAATCTCCTTCAGAAATCTACCAAGAAATGCCCTTGGAGCTAAAGCTCTAAAATCTTACAGCAAGCCTTGAAAAGAGCTCGCATCCATACATGCAGAGAGAATACACATTCCCTTCTGGTCATCTGATTTTCTTCCCAGTACCATGGCAAAAGTTAAGGATTAGTGAATGAACATACTCTGGATGGCTGGAGGAGGGAGTTTAATAAATATTTAAATCTAGTCTTCATCTCCTGTTCCTGTGATCTTCTTTAATAAAAAGATAAAGCCATGTGTTAATATCCTACTACAAAAAAGAAAGATTCCGCTATGCATAATTATAGGGGAGCAAGAGCACACAGGAAATAAAATACCTGAAATATCCCATGTGATACTGTGTTCTGCTGTCCCCAACAAGTATAGTCTGAAATTCTGGGGGATCATAGAAGAATCTCCAATGAAGATTGAAGTTCACGTCTGTTGATTTTGCTTTTCTGTGTTTCCCAGCAAGAATATCATATGGTCCAACCAGCTTAAGTCCAGCACTTGGCACAAGTGCATCTGAAAAGCAAACCATTAATTGATTTACACTCAGGTGCATATCTAGACCAGGAAGGTCCAGTGTTGCTCAGGTATCAAAAGTTTCCATAAATTCAGTCAAACACTACTCACTAGACAAGGAAAGCTAAGACACTGTTTTGTCCAGACAGCTTTCACTGAAGAGTGATTACACTTCTCATAAGAAGTAGCCATCAACAGTCCAATGTCTGGATGGAGATCAGTGATGAGTGGTGTCCCTCAGGGCTCTGTACTAGGGCCAGTATTGTTTAATATTAATCTGTATCAATTACACAAGACAGGGGATCAGCAAACCTCAGCAAATCTGCAGATGACACTAAGCTGAGAGGTGCAGATGACACTCCTGAAGGACAGGAAACCATCCCAAGGGGCCTGGACAAGCTCAAGAACTGGGCCCATGGCAATCTCTTGAAGTTTAACAAGACCAAGTGTAAAGTTCTGCACCTGGGTCGGGGCAATCCCTGGTATCAAAACAGTCTGAGGGGTGAGCAGTTGAGAACAGGTTACCTGCCCAGAAGGACTTGGGGGTGCTGGTGGATGAGAGGCTGCAGCAATGTGCACTTGCAGCCCAGAAACCAATCGTGTCCTGGGCTGCATCCAAAGCAGCGTGGCCAGCAGGGCCAGGGAGGGGATTCTGCCCCTCTGCCCTGCTCTGGTGGGACCCAACCTGCAGTGCTACATCCAGCTCCAGGGCTGTCAGCACAGGAAGGTCATGGACCTGTTGGAGAGGTCTAAAACAGGGTCATGAAGATGATCAGAGGCCCAGAGCCTCTCCTGTGAAGATGGGCTGAGAGCGTTGGGATTGTTCAGTCTGGAGAAGAAAAGGCTCCAACAACTTGACTGCAGCCTTTCAGTACTTCAGCTACTGAAGGAAGGGACAAACATTTTAGCAGGGCCTGTAGCAAGAGGACAAGTAGGGTAATAGGTTTTAACTAAAACAGGGTAGATTCAGACTAAATATAAAAAATGTCTTATGATGCAGGTGGTGAAACATGGGAACAGGTTGCCCAGAGTCATGGTGGATGACTTAGAAACATTTCAGGCTGGGCTGGACTCTGCTCTGAGCAACTTGGCCCTGTTGAAGATGTTCCTGCTCATTGTAGGGGGCTGGACTATATCACCTTTAAAGGTCCCTTCCAACCCAAACCATTCTATGGCTCTGAAAGATACTGTCATTTCTAGAGCACACAGGGATGCCACATTCTGCTATATAATAAAGCTGAAGAGGTTGAAATCCAGGTTCAGTAGTGCTTACACTGAGTTGAGTCTTTTCAACCTCTCATCCCACCAGCCAGGAGGCTGAGAGGAGACACAGCTGGGACAGCTGATCCCAACTGAGCAAAGGGATATTCCACAGCATATGGCATCAGGCTCAGCATGACCAAGACCTGCTTTTTTTGAGATGGCTGGACACCTGCCTGCACATGGGAAGTGGGGAATTAATTCCTTGTTTTGCTTTGCTTGGGGCTTTTGCTTTCCCTGTTAAACTGTCTTGAGCTCAACTCACATGTTTTCTCACTCTCACCCTTTTGATTCTCTCCCCTGTCTCACCAAGGGGAAGTGAGCAAGTGCCTGTGTGGTGCTTAGTTGTTAACTGGAATTACACCATGATACATGAGGAAACTTGAGTTCCATACTAAACATTTTAAATGCACCTGTAAGAAAGGCAGATTTAGACCACATTTAGTCCCTTTACATTGCACAACTTAAGGAGTTACATTTTAGAAATCTTGAAGTGTACATCTTGGTGATTATAGCCAGTATCTTAGTTTACACTCATGTAAATATGCTCCATCTCAAATGAAAAAGTGAAGCTTCATTAAAATGCATCTGACCACCTCCAGTTTGCCTGCCTTCAGGCTGCTTTTGGGAGTGAAAGTTAGAAGAGGCAAAATTCAAAACCTCACCACTTGGTTTCTCAGGATCTAGTTCCTCACAAAACTTCCAGAACTGGTAGAAGTCCTCAGGCAGCCTAAGCCGATAGCATGTTTCTGCTTCTTGGCAAAGACTATCAGGAATATCTGCCTGATCTGATCTTCTCTTCTTGACAGCTCCATTTTTTTCACTCTGCAGATTAAAAAAACCAAAAACAAACCAACCCAAACCAGAGTTAATTTAGTTGTTTGCTGTCAGCTGTACCAAAGGATTCTACAAAGCTTTTATATTAATGGAGAAACAAGGATTAGATCCATTAGGTCATGTTTGTTAGTTAAAGCAGCATACATACAGCCTAGAACATGTTTTGGACAGAATCCTTTAAAAGTGCAGTCTGATATATGCATTAAACATGTCTGAAGTAGCAAACTGCTACTTTGATATTAGTGGGTCAATATAACTAACAGAAGCACCTCTATTACTTAACTAAGCAAAGGAGCAAACAATCCCAAAGTTTAATCTAATTCTACGTTGGTTTAAAATGACCATTTCCAATCACACTGCAGACTGCATACAATGTGTTTATGTGCTTTACGGATAGTTGAAAGTAGGGATACTATTTTGTCATGTCTAAGTAAGCAACACAGCAAAAATCCTCTGGTCTCAACTATTTGAACTACTGTGCTATTCAACATCACGACTACTGCAGTTTTCAGTGCAGCATTTTAAAAGCAGCTTAAAGGTGAAGTTGCTTTTAAAAACGATGTAACGTGAACTGAAGCCGGCTAGGATACGATCCGTAGGAGCACACTCCACTGGAGCGGTAGCCTCAACCAACCCATTCCCACATAAGTCTCCATGAACTGATAGGAATCGCTACCCTCCATTTGAAATAATTTAAAATAAAA
>VZRX01008970.1:32374-78699 GCA_013398075.1 Notiomystis cincta | reverse complement strand
TGCCGGCAACCCCGGCGCAGCGGCGGTCCAAGGGACGGCGACGGCGATCGAGGAGGAGAGCAGTTCACCCCAGGGTGGTGGATGTGGCTGGTGCTGGAGACAAGTAGGGAGCTCCCCTCCATGTTCCTCAAGCGGTAGATACGCCGCACAGATACACTTTCGAGGGTGATTTTTTAAAATCCTGGTTACATGTACGTGCAAATTCCTGTAATGTGAGTTAGGGTGGTGTACTGGGATGGGACAGGGGAAGAGATGACCTGAAACGTAATCATTTCCTTCAGAGCTAAAGGCGTAAGAGAGGGGAAGCAATACGGGTTTTCAGTAGAGAAGAAAAAAAAAAAAAAGGCCCAATTTCCTAATCTTCTGCTTTAGCATTTGACAGCTGCCAGGAATATAAAAGCAGCATCACAGCTTCTGTTCCAATGAAAGAACCGAGGCAGCCGTGTGTAACACGCCGCAAGTGGGACACGTTCCTTAGTTTAGAGCTGCCCATAATCACATTATGCAACATCCGCTTACACTGCTCAAGTACTTTGCATAGGAGAGGGCCTGGAAAGGCAGCGGCACAGGAGGCGGCAGTGGGAAGCTGGTTATATATAAACCTTCACATTTTGTTTCACTAAGTGGGGTCGCAGTGGGTTTATTTAAAGAAACATTACGTGGTTAAGCTACAGGAATTGGTGAACTCACACTGCCTACCAGAAAAAAAGATGCGTGGATGGCATAAATAAATACCGTGAGATCTTTTTATCCTGCAGTCTGTTAGAGTTGCAAATATTTGTTATGGTATAGATTGTTAGCTTAGGTCTAGGAATAAACTGCAGTGCATTTCAACCACCTGACAGCTGTATGACTGGCACAAAAGCTTGATGATGTTTAGTCAGGCTACAGCATTCACCATTAAGAGTTACAAGTCACAGAAACTTGATCCTGACTGGTCATGGTACTGCCTGTGCATAAAACTGAGGTTTGCTATGATGTAGACACAGAACAGTCTCCTCTCTCTGATGGAAAAAACATTGTTTAAATCAGCATACTGGTTGTTTGCTTACCAAGATCCTGCATACACAAGGAAGGAATATTAAACTTCACATCCAAACCTTGTTTAAGGATTGGATTACATTTCATCACCTGAGGTTAAGCAGTAACAAGGTACAAAAGCTTACTAAGAAACCACAAACACTAATTTTCTTTCTGAAAAGTGTCAAGAGTACTGGCCTGAGGTTTCTTAGGAAAATGCTTTCTAATACTAGTTTCACTCATAATTTCTAACATACAAAACCTTAGCTATAGCAGAGGCTAGATGAAATGTCACCCAAAGGAATGCCATTTTCCTGAATAGCTTTTTGAAAAGTGTTCTCACTGACTTTAGAATACTCCTCCTCCACCCCCATCCCAAGTATTTGTATCTTCACTTACCTGAATTCAAGCTTCATGCAGAAAATTGATTCAGTAACACTAAAGGCCCCAGTAAGTCCCATTTCAGTATTAAAGCTAACAAATGCAAAGTTCTGTTGCCCACAACCATTTCAGGATAAGCTTTTTTCCTCTTGCAAGGATTAAATAACCTCACTTCCAAACCTATAGCTTTGAAGGCTTTTATGTCCTCATGTTCTCTCAGGGCTTACTGAAAAGAACCCTCCACAAAATAATTTTGAATTCCACAATTAGAGTTATATGGTGAATGCAGAAGTGACACAGGAAGGATAGCTCCAGCTTGTCTCATGATTTAGCCTCGTGTCTCGAGTGTGTACTCTGCCATATTAGTCTTCTGCTACAAAACAAGTAAATCAGATTAGCAGGAAAGCATCTACCTTTACTTTGGGCCAAGAAGAAAACAACAGCTTTTCAAAGTTTGCCACCTTTAAGGTGATTGACTTTTGCCTCTTACAATATTTTGCATTATAGCATTGAAACAGAAGTAATGTAAGCATCAAATAAATTTGTGGTGGCCCCATTTTAGGTTCGCCAATACCTCACAAGGCACACTTTCACTGGCAAGAATGCAAACTGATTAGAAAAATACTCCTACACTTACCTAATGTTAGTGCTAGGTGTCAAAAGCCTAATTTGGAGGGGTTTTTACCACTGAAGACACAGCTCATGAGCTTTATTGATCAATCGATTTTTTTTATCCTTTTCTCCACACAAGCTATTAAAGACTCCAAGAGCACCTCTCTTCTAGAACAGCATGCAGTTTGGAAGTAACCCAGGAGAGAAAAAAAAGCGCATAATCCAGGGAGGAAGATACTAAATGCTCTCCATCTGAAAATCTTGGTCTCTTACACTTTCCAGGCAGGTACCCCAGCCATTAGATTATTGCTTAAGAGTACCAGTGTTTGGCCATATTTAAGACAAAATGTGATTTTAAAATACTTCTATGTGTGTATGTATATAGTGCAACTCAGTCTTTTTATCCAAACAATTTTGGAATGAGTACCTCAAAAGAAATGGGTAATGAAATGCCCAGTTACCTCATCCTGTCCTGTCAGGCTTGGAATATGAAGCAGGTAGCTCAGTTCCATTAAGATTATGGTGGGTTGTGTTTGGAAAAGTAACTTTATATGGCTGGATAGATAAAAGGAGTATTTTTGAGTTCAGATGTATCTCGTCCCATGTGGCAGCTGATGAGGTCTTTCCAGAGTTTTGAGCCCAAGTGCACACTTCAGTTTCAATAAATCCTTTCAGTTTCTCTTCAATTAAGTCTACCCTCATCAGTTTTTCTGTGAGGTGTGGAAATAGATTGTGGGGTGCCACTACAGAGGCCCTTAAACAAGGAACTAAGATACTGAATGATTATTTTGTGCACCATGGTAATTTTCTCCTCTCTGTGAACAAGTGGTAACTCCCTCTATATAAGAAGTAAGAAAAAATTATTTGGAGGAGGACAGTCCTAGATTTGAAAAGCATGTATAATTTGATATTGGTAGTCATATTGTCATTCATTCTGTTAACAACCTGTAAGAGTGTAACAGGGAAGACTTTTTACAAAGGATAAATGACTACAGCAGAATTCATAATATGGTCTGCTACAGCCTCCCCTTGAAGCTAGAAAACACAGGCTACTCTGTGTGTACCACCAGACTTCTGAAACAGGATAAACTGAGATTATCTCAAGATAATGATCTGCAAAGTAGCCTTATCAAGCTCTCCAGTCACCAGTGTGATTAGTCTCACTCAGAAGTGGGCCTAGTTTCTTTTTGTTTAGATTGTTTTGTTTTTTTCCATTCATAGCTATGCAGGAACAGATTTTGTGAGAAACCAAAGAACTGAAATATGTTACCTTGAAGCAAAGCTTTCCAGACCTGCTGTCTCAAAAGGTATTGTAGATAATTTCTGTGCATACACACGCATTTTTCCTGGTACATTTTATTTGCCTCTTGAGCTTAGCAAGACTTTAGTGTCTTATAATTATTTTTCCTCTTCTATGTTCATTTCCAATATTATTGCTTAATATCCAAAGTTACCAAAGTATGCCCCATGCTATGCAAAAAAAAAAAAAATTCTGAATTTCAGAGTTCCATGGGTATTAATTATTGTAAAGAAAGCTTTCATGATTCAAAAGCCAGAAACAAAAACTTTATCAGCTATTAGGTACTAGAAAGAAGGAAAGAAGACTTGCAGGGTTGTTGAAATCAGATTTTTTTGCTTCCTCACTGCCATTCACTGACTCTCTCATGCTCAGAGCTTTCCATCAGAGTTCATTGCTTTCCTCCCACTCCTTACACAAGGTGAAGATTTGCTTTTCTGTGAAAAACAGCTGAAGTAAATTAAGCTACGTTAATCCAGATATTCTGTGCTGAGATGCTACAGATCTTGAAGGACAGGGATCTCCAAGACAAGATAACTATCTAGGCTAGTCTGCAATAGCAAATTAGATGGGATGCAATACATGTGGTTCACAAGCTATTTTTCCTACCCTTCATCATATGCAGCTGAAAGGTTACTGTTGATGGTTCTTCTTTTAGGTAGTTTCAAAAAGTACCTGAACAGCAAGGGATACATGTGTTCAGTCTTCTCAGTCACCACAACATACTGATAACTAGATTCTGCAGTATAAATATAGATAAATTCTGATTTCTGCTCAAGGACTAGTTTTTGCCAAACATAATACTGCATTTTTCTTGACACAAGAGGGAGCCATTTAAATTCTTCTTATTAAAAAAGCAGTATAAAGAATGAAGACAAAATAAATACCTGAATACACAAGTAGCCATGCTGATGTCCTTTCAATGTAGACATTTTATTTCTGAACCCTAGATAATTCTGTCTTATTCTATGTAATCACAGTGTATGTAGCATCTGTTGGATTTTTCTGTGTGCAGCTATCACATTGGGGGTGTATGGAATGCTGTGTGGCACAAATGCAGTGAAATTATGCTATTTTGAAATAGTTTTAACACTGCAGTTTATGTGATTGTTCTTAATTAATTGCTTTACAAAATTGCCAGCCTTGTTCTCAGGTTAAGCCTCACATAATCCTCAGATCACAGAGAGCCTCTGTGTCTTGGGTTATTTGTTTCCATAGGGCAGCTCCACATTTTCAGGTTCACTGAAGGACACATCCTCCCTTTCATCAAGACAAGGATGAGTGGGAGCTGTGGACACTTTTCAAGGTCAAAGCCAAGACTTGTCTCCGGGAGGGTTGGGAGTGAGCGGTGCTGCAGCAGAACACAAAGACACACAGTGCCTCTGCTGACTCATCACCTCACTGCTGCTTGTGCTGACAGGTTGTCCTGGATCCCTGCCAGCTCCCCTTGCAATTCTGCAAGGTAGGCTTTAGCCACCAGGATAAATGAAAGAATACAGTGGGGGGAAAGTCATAACTGGAAAAAAATTGATCAGGATACTGAAGGACATGTATTTCCTGAGAAAGCCTAAAGGCTTCAGGATACTTTGTGTTGTGAACTTCTAAAAAGGAATATGGGTGAAGATACACAGTAGTCTTTCTGTGAAGGACTCAGGTAAATATTTTAGAAGATAAATTAATATTATTTAGACATCAATTCAGTGAACCTTGCAATAACTGCATTTGACAAGAGTGTAAACTGACAGCGTGATACTGCTGTAATGCAGCATTTGAACCACTATTTATTTAGATCTGGCAGCTAGCAGTAGACTATGACTTTAAGGTGGCAGTATTATTTTACTGCAAGTCAAACCCTTTCTTTCTGCTCTAATTTAACTATAGGGAAACCATTCTGATTGTGTAAATTATGAGTGCCAGGAACACAGAACATCTACACTATTCCGCATTTAAATTAATTTCTAGTCCTGTGCTTGTACAGAACTGCAATTTATGCAGGACTATTTTCTATAAGCACCAGTTAAATTTTACAGGTGGCCATAGATGTACTGTTACAAGTTGCCTGGTTTACTTGGAAGTACAGCCATGTATGTTTCAATCACAGTGAGGCACAGTTCATCTCAGTGCATTATCCCAGGAAGTTAAGAGCTTTCCTGTAAGAATCTATTCCTATAAAAGATCTGCTAATATGAATATCTATCCAAAACACTGTTTTCCCTAGTGAAAATAAACCATGGAGTTAGTAAGTCTAATCCAGTTTTATTTCTATTTGGCTATTGGAGCCAGGATAGATTGAACCAGGCAATCCAGGTACTATATTTTTGGTGGTTATGGTTTCTTGTCATATATAGGTATTTTGGTTCTCTTCATCTATAATTTTCACTTCAAACTCTTGTCTGCATATGTACAAAGTATTGTATGCAGGTAAGGAGCTAAAAAAAGTACTAGGTCAAGTTGGTGCCACTGGAGGCCATAAATGAAAAAAGAAAGTTTTTGCTCTGATACACAAAAATAAAAATAGCTTAATAGCAAGTCATTTTAAAATCAATGACTACTTTGTAAATACCCCTTGTGAGGTTTCATATTTCTGATATGCAAGAAGAATCACTTGATAAACATTTTTACCAGTGAGACAAACCCTGCATACATGGCTTTACCATTAGCGACTTCTAAGACTGACATGTCTTTCATACTGTGTTAGTACACACCACCTCCCAGACTTCAGTGTCAGAACCTCAGGACCCTGTTTTTCACAGGGCAGTTTCCTCACATCAAGAGCAATTCACATTCTGCTGTAACTAGATATTAGGGTGACAGTCAATACAAATAATGGAATAATATGCATTCACTAAGTTTTGGTGGATGATATTAACATTTGATCTAGTACATGTGCTTTGGCTTCCTCCTCCAACAAATAATGTGGTGAGGAGGTAGAAAATTGAGGCTCTGAGTCACTTTGGCTTAGGATAGAGTGAGTCAGAAACTCAGCAGCTCAGTTGGGAGAATTGATCATACTCCTATTATCTGAGAGACACAGAGAATTGCTGGCTATAACTGACAGGCAAGATTCTTCAGGGGCAGGGTAAATACAGTTTTAACATCCTGAGGGGCAGTAGTCTAGATTTTCCAGTAAACCATTTGCAAATCATAACTTTTGTAGCCATTATTGCTGTGAGAGTCCCCAAACCTGAGGGCTGAGTATATGGTTTAGGATGAACAATCCAATTGTATTTAGCAACTTCTGTAAGCAGCCTTTCTTCTTGCATTTTTCTGGGCCCCCTAACAACCAGAAAACATTAAAAGGAACAAAAATTGGGTTTAACATAAGTCTTAAAGGCAGTACTAAAGTCTAACATCAACTTTGGATTTGTGTTCATATTTAAAATTCTTCCCTCAGACCGCTCAGATGTTTCCACTCCATATGGCTTCTAGTGTAGCAGTACAGTAAACTTCTGCTAGCTAGTAACACAAAATACCACATATTCTCACCGTGCCATTCCCAGCTAACAGCTTCAGTGCCTAGAGCTGTGTAGCATTAGCACAGTCTGTTCCCAAATAAGTTACCCTTTCTGTCTATAAGCATGACTAATTAATTCAGGTGCAGCACTGAGCTGCCACAGCTCTACTCTTTCCAGCCTGGAACCGGTCAACTGTGATGTTCATCTGGAATTGCTATGCTGTGCCATTGCACACCATAGGGAGCACTGAGAAGACATCCTACTCTGTTTTCTGTGATCCCGTTCACCTTTCATCTGCCTTGTTACTATAAGCTACCACAAACAAATGCCACAGCAGGGAAATCTGTCTAAAGCCCTCGCCCATGGTTACAGCATATGCAAGGACACTGGCTCCAAGGCAGGCTTATGCCCAGTAATGGGAAACAACCCTTCTCTCAGTGGGATGATGGTGGGAGAAGGCAGAGCCTGACATTTCCCCTTGATGCTGTAGTCTTGGACTTTCTGCTCCTTTCACAGAGCTGAATTTGCCATTACTGCAGTAACCCAGTTAGGACAGACTCCACTGGGAAGCTGCAAATACAGTATGTCCAAAAGATCTTTCACACCACAGGATGAGTGTAACATGCTTCCTCAACTTCAAGGAGCCTACTTAATACCCCCAAAAGGTAATGAATACTTCTTTTGCATTAGAATTTTGTCTTTAGCCTCATCACTGTTCCCTGATGAAATTTTGTAAATTTAAGCTTTGTTGAGATATGCTACTTCTCACAAGCCACAAATGCCCACAGCTCTTAGGGATACTCTTGAATATAATGAAACTACATTTGATCACCTACTTATAGTAGTCTGACAGCTTCATATGCCAGTAACTTAGTTACCAGTACAATCCAAGCTTTAAGCACTTTTTCATAATATACTGACAAAAATACACCAGCATTGTCTTTGTCTTGAGGGGAGCTAATATGGCACCTCTCCTAGGAACTCCTCAGGTAACAGTTAGTAGCAGAAGGTAGAGAAAATGGCTTTAAAAAAAACCCACATACCTCCACATGTCCATAACATCTCAAAACAAGAAAAAAAACTTTTAAAAATGTCTCCAGCTAACAACAAAAAAATTCAAAAAAACCCAAACAACCACACAAAACGCCAAAGTCATCAAAAGCCTCATGCAGAACTACTCAGATGCAAGTCTCCACATCCAGAGAGATCAGTTTTCCCATTTAGAGACCAATAACTGTCTTAAGTTTATCAACTCCACTTTTTTCAACAAAAAGCAGAATACTCATGTTGCACTGATGAGAAATGATAGTATCTCTCTTCATCTCCTTGGCATGTTATTCTGTATTTACACAAGAAAACAATTTGAGAATTACCTGGTCTATTTAAAAATATATTCTAAGTTTAAGAGCAATTTTGTATTATGCTTAGAGCCAAATTGTTTCAGTTCTACTGAGTAACCCAGGTCTTGCAAGTCAGCTCCCTTATATTTGACAGGTTTTTTTACATACTTCATAGTACTCAATCTCAAGACAACTTAACTAGTACCTCTGCTAATCAGCAGTTGTTGCTTTCTCAGCAAAAACATAAATACACCAGCTATTGTAAGATAAGCTCCTTATTCTTCTGCTTTTCTCAGAGCAAAAGGGAGTAAAACCCTCTTATTAAATTACATGTGCCAGCAGATTAAGAAAACAAACAACTCCCAATGAAAATTCTTACCATTGCAGATCACAAAAAACCCCAAGTAGGCCAAAAAGCTGTTATTCTATGAAAAAAAACTGTATGCTTTCTTACTAAGAGGCTTGTTCTCTTATATAGTGTGCTCTTACCAAGGTATCAGCATTGGCTGATGGGTTGCAGGGTCTCAGCTGTACCTGCTTCCTGGCCATTTAACCCCTATCTTTCTGGTCCCAGTTTTCAATAGATCTAAATGCAAAAAAAGTTCAGATTTTGGATTGTTTAGTAGGACATAGGTTAAAGCTTTTGTAGTACCCCACTAAACACAATATAGCTCAACATAACTGCTTTTCATGTGCATGATTTCCTTGTTTTTTCCCTTAATTGTTCCATTTTCTTTTTTATTTACCTGCTATTCCATTTGTTGCTTAGAGGGGAGATAACAGGTGTAAAATTTCATCTGAAAAATAAAAGGAGGAAGCTCGGCAGGGACATCATCATAGAAAAAGTACTCATTTATATGGAGTTGCAAATCTTTGGTTTTGTTTTGTTACAGTCACAAGGCTGGCTTAAAAGAATAGCAGAACTTCTTACATTGATTCTATCAGTCAAATAATTCTGTGTATCTAGAGGGAGCTAATTAAGGAAAAGGGGAGGAATGAAGAGCAGCAAATGGGATGGATGTTGCAAGAAGGGTTTGTGGAAACTCTTGTTAAATTGCTGCTAATTCTGCTTTCCCTGTAATTGAACCATGCTACATTCATAGTAAGGAAAAAATCTTGGATATTACTACAAGGTTCTAAATCCCACTCCTTTTTAATGCAAACTTTTTAAAGTCTCAGTGTTTTCAGAGTGTCACCTACCCACTTAAACACCTAAATACATCACTTAAACACTACTGATGTTTTCAAATTGGTATCTATTAGGTGCTTGGTTTCTGTTGTCAGTCATGTGTAGCTTCAAGTCTACACAATGTCATAAGATTTCCCAGAAAAATGCATTGAGTTACAATATTTAATTCTAACATATTTTAAGACACTGTATTATATGCTTTATTGTATGTGAGCATCGTGATCAGTCATGATTTGAATCATCTAAGAAAGAATGTAGCCACCTGTACTTTTGAAAGGTTCTACTAAGACCTATTGTTCAGTTGTGCAAAGTGACCAGCTGGCATTAGACCATTGAATGAAATAGGCTACAATCTTTGTCAAACTCCTTGGTTATCTATAATTGTGAATAACATCTCAGAAACCCTGTGGAAAATAATTTGCTGTCAACGTTTTCTTAAAGAAAAGGTCAACAGTATTTTTTTTCATAGAATCACAGAATAGTTTGCATTGGAAGGACCCTCAAGATCACCTAATTCCAGTGACACCTTCCACAAGGCCAGGTGACTCAAAACCCATCTAACCTGGCCTTGAACATTTCCAGGCATGGGGCATGCACAGCATTTCTAGAGTCAGCCTGTGCCACTGATCATCACCCTCACAGTACAGAATTTCTTCCTGATACCAAATGCAAACCTGCTTGCTGTCCATTTGAAGCCATTCTCCCTTGTCCTATCACAACATGCTTGTGTAAAAGGTCCCTCTCCATCTCTCTTGTAAGCCCCTTTTAGGTACTAGAAGGCCGTTCTAGGGCCTCCCTGGAGCCTTCTGTTTTCTAACCTGAACAACCCCAACTCTCTCAGCCTGTCTTCATTGGAAAGGCCCTCCAGCCCTCTTATCATCTTCACAGACCTCCTCTGGACTTGCTCCAACAGGTCCATGTCCTTATGCTGAGGACCCCAGGGCTGGATGCAGCACTCCAGATGGCATTTCAGAAGAACCAGACTGGAGCAGAATCACCTCCCTTGACCTGCTGGCCGCTCTGCTCTTGATGAAGCCCACAATGCGATGGCTTTCTGGGCTGCAAGCACATCTTACAAGGTCATGTCGAGCTCCTCATCCTCAGGGCTACCCTCAATCCATTCTTGCCCAGCCTGTACTTGTGCTTTGAATTGCCCCAGCTCAGGTGCAGGACCTTGCAGTTGGCCCTGTTGAACTTCAAGGGGCTCTCACGGGCCCACCTTTCAATCCTGTTCAAGGTCCCTCTGGATGCCATGCCCTCCCTCCAGCGTGTCAACTGCAGCACACAGCTTGGTGTCTGTCGGCAAATTTGCTGCGGGTGCGCTCAACAGAGTGTCCCATAGAGCAGGCAGGCACTCAGTGCAAAGCAGGTTCCATGCTCAGTCAGTGAGAGGTAACCCTCTGCTAGAGTCATAAGAAAATGATACAAAATTTGATTTATACTTTGTAACAAGCTATCATTTAACTTTGCAATTGTCTTCTCTCAGATTCACCATTAATATAGCTTTGCTTTGTGATATGACTAATATGTTTTTCCTCCTTTTCAACTCCCCCCAGCCAAAAGTGTACTTTTGTAACATTTAAGTTAACATTCTATCTAAAATAGTTTTTGATTTTGCTTCATTTTTGGGGAAAAATATTTAAAAATCCAGAATAAATCAAATGAGCCAACAGAAACATAATTTGAATGAAGGCAGGATTATTACACACTTATTATGGTATGTACATACACCTGGAAACAGCTATAAAGCACAAAGGACCATTGTCATCATCCTAGAGCTGATGGCACACTCATCATCTTAGTATAACCTGATATTGCTAATTAAGTATTTTTTGTAGTATGAGGCAAAACCCAAGATATCAACAAAATGGAGAGTTTTGTCATGAGAGACATTAAGAATTGAAATAATTTTTTTAAATCTCTATTTTTGTTTCTTTAAAATGAAGCAAGGTGATTTAACCACATGGCTATTAACAGTAACAGGAGGCAAGCAGTTAAATTTCTGTAAATCAGAAAGAACATTAACCTCTTACAGTTTCCTCTTTTCTAAAGCAAATGAAATAGTGTATGATATGGCTTCATTGCTGACTATTAGTAGTACTTATCAGCAATTCTTAAACCAGTCTATAATCACAAGATTAATTAGTGTCATAATTTTATTCTTCATTAATTAAGCAATTTGTAGCTAATTGCTAACTCCTTGGGTTTCTCAGAAATCCTTTTCCAGGATGGAGTTTTCTTTCTGCCTGTATGATATTGCCTCTAGAGGGATGCAGCACAGCTGCTGCATTAGTCCATGTGCTTGTTCAAAAAAGGAGGTAAATTACATGGTATCTGGCACTTACATACATGTCGTTGGTGCATGTGATCTTATTTCCATGTGATTCATTTCTCTTCTCTTCTCTTCTCGTCTCTTCTCTTCTCTTCTCTTCTCTTCTCTTCTCTTCTCTTCTCTTCTCTTCTCTTCTCTTCTCTTCTCTTCTCTTCTCTTCTCTTCTCTTCTCACAATATCTATGAATTTCACTGAACTGTTTCACAGTGAAAAGTGGATTTCACTTTGTAGGAGCCTTAATCCAGTGGAGAATACAACATGTGGCTAAAGAAGCTGTGAATCCCTTGTGAGTATCCTTCAGAATAGATAGAATAAAATGGAAAGTGAAAGTTCATTGCAACTCGCTTTGAACCAAAATGTGTCCTTATCACTTTAAATGATTGGTTTACTTGGTGGCCATTGTGACCACAGAAAGTTGTCATGGAAACCTTGATTGGATAATAACTACCTGGGCAGAGCTGTAAGGCCCTAGAGACTGTGTAATCAGGTGGCCGTTTGTTCTGGAAGATGTTGGTTTCTGTCTCGTAAAGGAGAATGGAATTGGCTGATTAAAATGAAGCTGCTGTAGTAGGATCCAGTAATGAGATACAAACATTTTTTCTTGTCTATCAAAGACAATTATTGCATGACACTTTGATTTATTCACTCTTAAAAATATTCTGAAGCTGTTTAGAGCAGTCCAAGTGTGGATGCTATAGAAGGTTTTGTTCCGGAAGTTAATTTTGCTCAAAGTTCTCCTCCCTTCCACATTGTGTGCACTCTTGTTGTAATTACCATGATTGTGTTCTTTCCTGTTAGGCTGGATATCTCTGTATTGCACTGCATTACACAGTGTACACATAACCAAAGTGCCAATTACACCACTTGAGATAAGTATCATCCTGTACAAAAAGAATGTGCTTAATTGGTCTTGTTTAATTTGAGCATTTCACAGTGCAAGTGCAAAGGGCTAAAATAATCACACAATTGTAGTTGAAAATGTTTAAAAAGTACTTGAAATACTTTTGTGAAACAGATGATTGGGGAGCTTAGCCAGTCCTCTGAGTCATACTACTCTGGTTATCCAGGAATCCAGAATTCAAGCTGAACATGGATACTTCCATATCGTTTTTGGAGCAGTTTCCTCAATTCATCATGTTTTTATGTAGTTACCATAAGAGAAAGAAGATGAGAACTTAAAAAAAGGCATGGGGTTTTTTTCAAACTGGGTACTAGGACTCTGAATCTCTCCAGGATCATGGCTTGCCCTTTAAAATTATATAAAGTAACCATTCAGAAGCATCCACCTATTTACACTGGCATCATGTTGGAGACAGTTGTGTCTTAGATTGTAGACATCCCTTGTAGGATGGTTAAAAATAAAATTGCAATTCAAATGGGCTCCCTCTGAGTTTCAAAACTGTCATGAAAGCAATCTGTTCACACAGTACTGCTGTACAGCAGGACTGGATGCAGTCAGGATGTGAATAAGGGTGCTATTGAACAGTACAACACATCCTCTGTAGTATGACATGGAGAGCACATCAATCTGTGCAGAGCAAATGGGGTCGAGCAGGAACTGTAACTCCTTTATGTGCCCCCTGGTAAATATATCCTTCCTCTGAAAGCAAAAATACTGAAATAGAGGTATATGGGGCTTCCAAAAGAATGGACTTTGCTATTTGGTCTTCAAAGCTAATGCTTATGCAATTTTGGTCAAATATCTGCATGGATGAGGCAAATTAGTGGATCCAGTCAAGTTATTGGTACTCTGTAAGACTCTCTAAATAATATTCCATTAAGCAGATATTTACTGAATGGAAAAAATCATGTCTGAACAGAAAATAACGGAGTGGAGGATAATTTTTACACAGGTGATGAGGAAGAGTGAGGAGAGAGTCTGTGTTTACTTCCCTAAGTAATTTTTTCTGCAGGGTAACAGATTCATGAAGCAACCTGTGTGATGGTTGAGTGTAAGAACCACAAATATAGCCAAGTAGTTCCTCTTTTGAGAACATTGAGCTGTGTACAGATGTGTTTTTATCTTTGAAGAGAACAAGTAGTCTAACAGGGTGTCTAAAGCATCTGTAAGACCCCTAGATATTTTCATAATCATGTGAAAATCTAAGTTTTGACTTTACCTACAAATGGATTGGATTCCTGCTGTTTGGCCTTAACTCAGGATCAATTTAGAGTCTGGTTTTTGCTACTCTTACTCAAATATATACGCCTTGGAGGACAAACCAGTTAGAGTTTGTAAGATGGTGTCTTATTACTCTCATCAGAGCCTTAAAAATAGCAGTTCCATACAGTATTTAGTCTGCACATGAAACGTTTAAGTGTTAGAATGGATGATTGTTTCAGGTTACAAACCTGTTTAAAGACTGCTTTGTTATATGAATGAGCTAAAAGCAGGTATGTCTGCTATATAAATTGTAGTAATAGCCCAGCCATGAAATAAATGTCCCCCAAGACAGATTCAGCCACTGAATGATTCTAATTGCAGCATAATTCACTAATGTGAGCAGGATAGCAGTTCACAGTCATATAATGACTGAATCATTACTGTGGAAACCTGTACTGCTATTTCTACTGCAAATCCTGCACTGGTTTGCCTGTCTTAAGGAGACTCTGTCCTTTCGGAATGTTGTTCTAGCTGTAATCACTATTGGATTTTTAACCTTCAACAATTTAAAAAAAAAAAAAAGGGATTTCCTTATGATTTTTTTTCTAAAAAAGTACCATGTACAATGTTGACCTGAGACAATTTAATATCTATTTACAAACCAGGAAAGAATTATCATTTTTCTGGGTGTTGGGAGAGAATGAAAAAAACGTGTAGTTTGAATTTACATTTTAAGCATTGCAGTTGTGACAGATGATTTGGGTGATAAGAAAGAATTGCTTAAAATGTTTTTCAAAGTGGTAAGTCCTAGACTGTAGCCTGTCAGTTTATTGCAGGAAATCAGTTGCTGTCTTATAGAGATAAGGATTTTATATTACCTATGTTATCTTTACAGTGTTTTCAAGAATGTAAAAAAATTCTCAGAACTGATTGTCTGTTTGCCCAAAATATTTATGTATTTGTGTCCTCCATCAGTATTTGTGTAGAGGAAGTCTCTTTTGCTTACTTGTGTCTTGCAAAACTTGATGGTGTTTGTAAAAATTCACATGGCTCTGTTCTGGCATATTGTAACTGAATAGAATTTGCACAAATTCAGATTTTACTCAGGCTCTCCAATACTTTCTAATTCCATGTCTTAGTTTCTGGTGACCCTACTCTAGGAAGAGATGTCCTATTGGTGCATAGAGTTAGATACAGGAATGAGGAAGCACTAAAGGAATATTCTGTGAGAGTTGATGCAGGAGAAACATGTCTCGGGGAGTGATACAGCTTATTTCATATTTGTTAACTCCCTATCAATAGGAAAGCTGTGACTTTGTTCAGTTCTAAAATATGATATGTTGTCATATTTGAAATATGATATTCATCTCACAGAGGCTAGCTTTGCTAAATTAAATTCATACTCCTAGAGCAGCTCTGAATTATGATGTACAGTTGAAGGATTCTGTCACTGCCAATATCCAAAAAAAGCTGTGCTAAAATTTTATTCTTCCTGCAGCAGTAACTTTATGGTGGTCCCTGAATTCAATATTACCAATGGAAATTGCTAGCAATGTAGCCTTAGGCTTTGACACTTTGGTTATCTGAAACATGGATATTCTGAGCTTTAGTCAATATCTAAGGAATTGATGAATATTTATAAATTATTAAGATAAATACTTCCCCAAAAATAGAGTAGTGGGAGGAAATAGATGCTTCTATTGCTGCTTTTACTATTCTTACTATTTTACTAGTTCTTACCACTTCTGAATTGTAGAAATAAATGCTGACTCCAGTCCTAGTACAAATAATTTCACTTGGTTGTCTCGTATGCCTCTTCCCATGGACCGCACTGTTGCAGCACACCTGATGCATACCAGCTGGGAAATAAATCTTATGCAAGGTTAAATGTCTGATGAAAATATGTGTTGTTACAATAACAGTGGGTAAAATTGCACTTTTTCTTTTAAGTTCATTTGTTCTAGAGCTTCTTATCTTCCCATTTTCCTTTCAATCCCTTTTGTACTTGATTGCATTTACAGTGTCAAGATCCATATGACAACATCCCTTTCTGTCTGCAAACCAGGTTCTCTAGCTACCAGCATATGAAATAAATTATTTGATCAGCCCAAGTGCCTTTGGATCCCTGATGTGAATGACCTTTGCCCATTTATATTTGGTCATCTGAAAGCAGCCTATGAAATTGTGTCTTTTGAAATCTGTTGGTAACATGCTGTTGCCACTCTTACCATTCCTTTCTGCTATGATGGCTCACAGTGTAACTGGCATTTCATAGGTATTTGGGTTCTCAGCATGAATCCTAGGTCCCAGCAACTCTGTCTGTACTGATGAATTGTGGTTTTTTAGACTCACATAGTATTAGCAACTCTTAGAACCCACTAGTTCTAGATAGTTTTTTGGTATGTCTTGGGAAGTGATGCTTTTCAGTCTTGTATACTTATCATCTTTTTACTGTGACAAAAAATATTTGTTTCTTTTATATAGCAATACTAAGGCAGTCGTGAGAAAGTTCTCTGAATTCACTTCCACAACACATCAATTAAATTATTTTAGTATTACTTTGTATTACCATTATACATTGTATCATTGTATCAGTTATTATACATTTGCTCTGGCCAGAAAAAACAATATATTAATTTTATATATATATAATATGATAGAAATTTTAAATTTCCGAGTGAGAAGTAGCAGTATAGTAATCTACCATTTGTAAACATTGATTCTACTAAGTTTCCCATGATTAGGAAATAGTCCCTAAATTGGAAGACCAAGTTAAGCAGATTTAAGTTTCTGGTGACAAGAAAGAGGAGTATTCTGTGATTGTCCGCCCTTAAATTTCATTTCCTTAAATATCTTAATTCCCTTATATGTCTTCCTCCTTGGAAAAAATACACACAAAATGAGTAATGCTTATGCTGGTGTGGACCCAGGCACATGCACTTGTACCCAGGAAATAACAGATGCTCTCATCCCATGATAGAGGCAGAACCACAAAGGCCAGAACAGATTTAGATTAATAAAAAATTTATTCTGCATCTGTAACAGATTATCTGTAAGAAAGCACATTCCTCAAGTAGCTGATTTTGCTTTTTTTTATTAAAAAGTCAAATTGAAATAATTTTATTTGTAAAGAATATTCTGGTGATACATGGAAATTAGACTAATTTCATTTGCCTTTTCATTCCCTATTTCCTGATGTTGAAAAGGCTGGATTATTTTCATCAGTAAAGTTTGTAAAAGGTGCTGGTGAAACCTTGCAAATGACCTTTGAATTTACAGAGACAGTCATTTAATTTTGTTGTCATTATAAATTGTTACTGTTGGGACAGCATTTTTTATGTGATCTTACTTTCTGCGCTGTGAACTAAGTGCAGGGCTAGAAAGATTTTACCTTCACACAAAACTTACTTATTTCAAAGTGTCCTGTAATTTTGTTTTATGTCACCAAACTATAGGAAACTGTAACTGATGAAATGTATGTGTGTTCATTCAATAAGGTGATTTGAAACAGGCTGAGACTTCTGAGTGGGGGAAGAAACAAGTGTTATATGTCAATTAGTGAGAGGTTGAACAAGGAGTTTTTACTCCTTTAGCTCACTCAGTTGACAAGTCAAGTGAAGTTGTAGGAAAAACACAGGTATTTCTTTCATGGCTACACCAACTATGATGCCAAGCATAGTTGATAATCTCTCCTGTAAGGAGCAGCATATGCATATGTATGGATTAATTGTTGAATAGTCATAGGAAAATAGGAAGAGGAAATTATCTCTGTGTCACTAGGTTTAGCCTCCAGCTGTTTTCAGAAATCTTATCATAGAACATATTAGAGTTCCTTTCATAGACAGCTTAACATGCATTTTGAAGTGAATGATATTTTTAGTGCTCACTACTTTTGTTGGAAGGCTCTTGCAAAAATGCATTTTACTGATTCAACTAGGAGCCTCTTCTAATTCTGGCCTAAAGTATTTGTGGCCATTATGAATCCATTTGTCCTTTTGCCAGTATTCTTTTACCTAGATTGATCTCTCCTTGCTGGTGCTCTGCTATCTGATCTTCTGGTGGGTTTGACTGGATGCCAGGTGCCCACCAAGGTGCTCTATCACTCCCCACATCAGCTGGACAGGGAGAGAAAATATAACAAAAAGCTCATGGGTCAACATAAGGGCAGGGAGAGATCAGTCACCAATTAATGTCAAAGACAAAAAAGACTTGACTTGGGGAAATTAATTTGTTACCAAACAAATCAGAGTAGAATAATGAGAAATCTTACAAAATCTTAAAACACTTCTCCTGAGCTGCTCCTATCTTCTTGGACTCACCTTCACTCCCCAATTTTCTTTAATTCTCTCCCCAAAACAGTGCAGGGGAACAAGGATTGGAGGGTGTGATTACTCTTCACATTTTTACCTCCTCTGGTGTGAGATCCCTCCTAGGAGAAAGCCCTCCATGATCATCTCCAATCTGAGTTCTTCCCATGGACTGCAGTTCTTCATGAACCTCTCCAACATGAATTTTTTCCACAGGGTGCAGTCCTTCAGGAACAGACTGCTCTAGCGTGGATGTCCCATTGTTNTCAGGAACAGACTGCTCTAGCGTGGATGTCCCCTTGTTTTTCAAGTCCTCCCAGCAAAACTGCCTCAGTGTGGCCTCCTTTCTCCATGGGTCCATAGGTCCTGACAGCAGCCTGCTTCCCAAGGGACCACAGCCTCCTTTAGGCGTCTCCTTGCTCTGACATGGGGTTTTCCATGGTCTTGCAAGTGGATCTTTGCTCCACTGTGGACCTCCTTAGGTTTTAGGGGCCCTGCTGCCTCACCATGCTCTTTATCACTGGTTGCAGAGGAACCTCAGCTCTGGCACCTGGACCACCTTCACCCCCTCCTTCTCCACNTCCTCTGGTGTGAGATCCCTCCTAGGAGAAAGCCCTCCATGATCATCTCCAATCTGAGTTCTTCCCATGGACTGCAGTTCTTCATGAACCTCTCCAACATGAATTTTTTCCACAGGGTGCAGTCCTTCAGGAACAGACTGCTCTAGCGTGGATGTCCCATTGTTTTACAAGTCCTCCCAGCAAAACTGCCTCAGTGTGGCCTCCTTTCTCCATGGGTCCATAGGTCCTGACAGCAGCCTGCTTCCCAAGGGACCACAGCCTCCTTTAGGCGTCTCCTTGCTCTGACATGGGGTTTTCCATGGTCTTGCAAGTGGATCTTTGCTCCACTGTGGACCTCCTTAGGTTTTAGGGGCCCTGCTGCCTCACCATGCTCTTTATCACTGGTTGCAGAGGAACCTCAGCTCTGGCACCTGGACCACCTTCACCCCCTCCTTCTCCACTGACTTTGCTGTCTGGCAGAGCTGTTGTTCTCTCTGGCTGCTGTTTTTCTGCAGATCTGTTTTCTTCTCTTCTTAAATCTGTTTTCGATGTGCTGCTACCATCACTGATGGCCTTGGCCTTGGCCAGTGGCCTGTCTGTCTTGGAGTTGGCTGGTCTTGGTCCTGTTGGACATGGAGGAAACTTCTGATAGTCTTTCACAGGAGCCACCTCTGTAGCACTCCCACTATCCAAATCTTGCCCAGCAAGCCCAATACGGTATCATAATTGGCTTAATTGTCTTTTTCCCAGTGTGAGTGGGCCAGTGTCTCTAAATCTTCCCTCAGAAGACAGAGAATCTGTCTATTCCTGTGATTATCTTTAAAGAATTCTCTGCACCTGATTCAGTTTGTCTCATTTTTAACATAGCTGTTTGGAAGTATAGACTGCATTTGTGCTGTAACACCAAAAGTGCTTTATGCAATAGCATTTATACTTTCTTTTCTTTACTGGAAATAGTTTTCCTGATGTATCATATGATTTCATTTGTGTTTTTCAAAGCTGTATCAAATGGGTGTCTTGGGTATCCTTTGATGGCCATCCTTCTCCTATACTGCCTCCAGTTGTCTATATTTCATAGCAGCCCTCAAGTGCATAACACTATATTCTGCAGTATTAAAATTTAATCCAGTTTCTATTGCTTCAGTTCTCAAGGTTGTAGAGCTCCTTGTGTATGATATTCTGGTCCTCAGCCAAGACTGTTGCTGCTTCACAGTTTTACATCAGGAAACAGTAATTAGTACATGTATTTTTTTTGTGTCCAGGTCATCAGTGAAAATATTAAGAAAAGACTCATCCTCATGTGGATCCTTGAAGATCTCCTTTAAGACTTGCCCCTCACATAAGTAGTTCTACTTTCAGTACATATCACTATGTTCTGTTGAGCCCATTTCTTACCTACCTTGAATTTCTTGGGCTTGTTTCATTCATCATGTCCAAGTAATATTCCATGAAGAATGGAATATTCACTCAGTGCTGAAAGTAATTGTGTTCCTTGGAGGTGTATGCTTATCTTTTCAAAACCTTTCTGAAGTACAGATGTAATCTTTTCTAATCCCATTGGTTTTATTTAAAATACTGTAAGTTATTTCGGGAAAAAAACAGGCAAAATCATCTTTCACTAGAGACCAAGGAGACAGCTAATAGATCCTTTTCCCTGTGTGTGTATCTATCAGAGTGAATATGTGGGTACAGAGAACGATGGGGGCAGACTTCCATGCTGGAATTGTCGGTATGTTACCCAGAGTCTGAGCTTTAGGAGCCTCAGCCACGTGTCTGTGCAGCTGTTTTCATCACCATCAGATTCACATGACATCTACTCCTTGTTTTCTCAGCATTGGTATTTAGGACAATCATTGTGCTTGCATGGCTTTGAGTTATTGAAAACAGAGTATTTTTTCTCTTGGAATCTGTCACCATTCCAAATATTCAAGTGGGATCACCTAGAGCCTTAAAATACTATCTTTTAATAGTGTTTTAGTGTAAGAAATATTTGAATAGTACTCCGTTTCTCGTATCTGTGATATGTTGCCAAAAGTCCACGCTGCTCAAGCTCAGTTTGTCCATTCTCAAAGGTTTATTATTTTCCCTCTATCTGACTACAAGTAAAGATGCCAGCCATGGTTGGCCTGATCTCAGGAGAATGTTCATAATTAGATAATAACTTTACTTTTTGGGTTTGTCCTTCGCTGGACATCTCTTCTGGTACAAAGTTGTACCCTGACATCATGGTAGGCAGCACTCCAATGGTGTCTTTGTTCTTACCATATGCATCAGTCTTTCACTTAACTTTCATATACTTAAATTAATTACTCCCATTCTGTGTGAGCCAATATGATCTTCAGTCAGATGGTGATTCTGAAGTCTGATCACCATGTCTCTCCTTCTAAAGAGAACGAATTTACATTTATCACAATACTGTACTGAAAAGATATTTTCTGTCTCATCTATATTCAATAGCAAATCTGTGCTTTTCAAATGGAGATGGAGAGAAGATCCTATGAACTACTGCAAACCTACAAATGCTTCTGGTAGCAGTAGGAACTGGCACCATTCAGTAACCCACCTGCATTCTAAAACCTAAGATTAATGGGACGCTTGTGCTTGTGTAAAATTTTATTGACTAGCCCTTGGAACCAGCTAGACCACCAGCATGGATCCTATAAAAGGCTTTTCCCCACAGAGGAAAATTCCCTGTCCTAAAATGGAGATGCTCCAATGTCCATTCATTTTTAGCATTTCTCTATTTCTGTCTTGTGTAATCAATCTTATTCAAAAGCTTTCTTTCATATTCTAATTATGAAATGCCAAAGGGGCCCTCATCTCAGATGAGGTCTTTAAGGGCTATTGATAATGCATATAATCTTTTCCAGCACCAAGATTTGAACTCAAAGTTAGCAGAAAAAGGCAGGAGCTGTAATTAATGTTTTTACCAGGGAGTGTAATTAGCCAATAGAGCAGCTTCTGGTAGAAGTAGCTGATCCAGAGTCATTAAAATGTCAGAGACTTACTGTGTTTTTGTTTGTTTCCTTGTATTTAATGTGAGCCATATGGCAATGAACAATACTTCATTTTGAGTATCCAAGAAGGGGAATTCTTATTAACAAAAGCTTTATAGTAGCATGTGTGAAAGAGGGCTTTCATTATACTTGTAGGGTTAATTTATATGGGGTAATGTTTGGTCTCAGTTAATCCATCTCTCCAACATTTTAACAATATTTTAATGAAACTTTGAGCCAAATGTCAATGTAGAAAGAGTTCTCTATTTTAACCATTGATTTTCAGTAAAGTAATGAGGAATGAAAAACTGAAAACCTAACTCTAAAAAAGGGAATTACAGTGATCGTCATTGATTTTAACAGGGTCAGCATTTACAACTGAAGTAGCAAAATAAAAACGTATACATATTCAAGATTACCTTTAGGCATGTATGAGGCAGTTACTGTAAAACCTGCAATTCTCTCATATGTTGTGGCTCATAATGTTTTAGCATGTTTTATAATACATAGCCAAAAAAATACACAAGAAAATGACCTTTGGAAAACATAAATTGTGTCTCAGCTTCCTTCCTAATTCATAACAGTCACAAAGCTGGTCCCACATCTGTCATTTCTAAATGAAAACTGAAATGATACTGATCATTTTCAGCCCTTTGACCAAAAATGTCCAGCAGATATTAACCTGTGTTCATTACATACATTTTTTAACTGCATGATGAATCATTCAATTGATTACTGCTGGTGAAGGATCTTAACAGGAGTTGGACTTCAGTGATCTTTGTGGGTCCCTTTCAGCTCAGGACATTCTATGATTCTGTGATCAGGGTACTACTAGACCTTAATTGTCCTGACCAACCTCCTGTAGGGCCTCTGTCTACACCTCTGTCCATGGGCCTGGGAGCCTGATTTCAGCTTAGCCCAGGGCCTTCAGTCCCTGCCTGAGCCATATCAGGGGACTGCTGATTTCCAGCTCAGTCAAGCCCTGCCTGGCTATGGGCTCTGTTTATCAAGACCCTCACCAGAAAGCTGCTTTCCTGACTTGATCTCAGACCTGCCTCATCACCAGGAATTTGCCTGATGATCTGCACTCTTGGTTGAGCCTGGCTGCTATCTCTGAGTCTGTCCTGCCCTGTTCACCTTGCCTGGGTACTGTGGAGCTGGGCCCTGGCTGGAAGACACCTGATCTGCTGGCTGGACATCATGCTTATGTTCAACCTTCCCATCCCTTAGGGAGCAACCAGCCCTTACTGTACAGTGCTGTAACTGTCTACTGAAAGAGATAGAAAAACTTGGATTCAGCTTCTATTCCAGTGGACAAAGAGATGTTGCTTATAGATGTTGGGATCATGGGTTGAATCAGTCTCTGAAATATTAAAAAGAAATCTGAGGCAGAGTAGTTTAATTCTGGTAACTAAAAAGATTTTTGTTTAATGGTTACATTCATGAGTCTGTGGTTAAGGAGTTGTTAGAGCTGAGTTTGGTCATGGGCGGTAGAGAATTGAATCTATTTGGGACTGTACCTATAAGTAAATTTATAGGTAACACTCAAATCTATTGCAGAACAAGAAGCTTTTATTGGGCTGTCATTTCTTAATGTTAGAATAGTCAGGTATCACCTAACTACCTCAAGTGGCTGGGTGGGCAATTCTTGCATTCTTGATTTACTGAGCCTTTAAAATTTCACTGCTTTCAGACCTTCGAGTGCATTTATGGCCAGATAATGTTTTAGTTTCTGTGGCTTTTGGAGGCATATAACTTTATTTATTCTGCACAGCATTCCCATCCCACTCCCCTCTGCTTATTACATGTGTAACATTTTTTGTTATCAGACTGTTACATCTAGCAGTACATGACTCATGGCCCATTGCAGCTCAGTCAAATGTCACTGTTATGAATATATTGCAAGATGAGCCTGCCTTGCACATCTTTGGCGCAATATTTATTATTCAGCTCTTGCTGGAGTGAGTGGAAAGATACCCAAGAGGCTGCAAAGACATTTGGAGCAGGTCTGAGTCTGTCTTTAGTGTGCCTGACTACTGCACAAGAACAAAAGGCCTATTTTTATACTGGGTAGTCATCACTTTTATAACTTTAATGTAGTCACTACTGGTGACTAAAAGGGAAGTGTCAGTGTAGTCTGGTTGCAAGACTTTACACACCCAGGGCCTCTGAAGAGCTCATAGATTTTCACATGGGCTAGCAACCAGTTAAGAAAACCTCATCTACCTCTTCAACAAGTGGACTGTAGCAGAGGCCCACGGCATTGTCACCCATGATGTTCTGCCCACCAGTCCTAATGTGAAAATTGCCAGCTGGCTCATGTCCATACCTAAAGCTCTGTGCATTCCCACTACCCTCAACATAAAGGGCAAATTGCTGACCTTCTCATTCTCTCCTTCTTCTCCTTTCTTTTTGAATTTTGCTTCAACCCTCATTAATGGCATTTCATTCCTGTTGTCTTGAGTTCTTTTCCTTGTTTACACACTCCTGCCTAGACCCAGAATTGCTTTTCCCCATATTCCCTTGTTCCCACTCCTTTGTGTCTTTCTGTCTATCTTCCTTTGTCAGCACTTTGAATTTGGTATCTTCCCATCAGTAGCTATCTGGGAATATGGAAGACACCTCAACAGATGTACTTTGATACCATTCCCTCAGTTTCTCAGATACTTTTTTCTGTATTGTCTTCCTCAGATACCTTTTTCTGTATTGTCTTCCATGGCCCTCAAGACTTACTTTTTTCTAAGGCAAAACCCCCCTGTTTTCTTATGGTCTTAATTATTAAGTAAAACTGTGGAGGCACTGATGCTTTTTTAAGAAAAATATGGGTGTATTATACCAGCCAGGATAATCTGTGATATGTATTCATGATCTCAATGAGGGGATCGGGTTTACCAGTGGCAAATTTGCAGATGATGCCAATTTGGGTGTGAGTGTTGACCTGTTGGAGGATAGGAGGGCTCTGCAGAGGGACCTGGACAGGCTGGATTGATGGGCCAAATCAACAAGATGAGGTTTAACAGATCAAGTGCCAAGTCCTGCACTTTGGTCACAACAACCCCATGAAGCACTACAGGCTGGGGACAGAGTGGCTGGACAGCTGTCAGGCGGAAAGGGAGCTTTGGGTGCTGGTTGACAGCCACTGAACATGAACCAGCAGGGTGTCCACATGGCCAAGGAGGCCAATGGCATCCTGGCTTCTAGCAGTAATAATGTGGCCAGGGCAGTGATTCGTCCCTGTACTCAGCACTGGTGAGGCCACACCTTGAGTGCTGTGTCCAGTTCTGGGCTCCCCAACTTAGGAAGGACATTGAGGGGCTGGAGTGTGTCCAGAGAAGGGCAATGGAGCTGGCAAAGGGTCTGGAGCACAAGTCCTACGAGGAGCAGCGGAGGGAGCTGGGATTATTTAGCCTGGAGGAAGCTCAGGGAAGACCTTATCACTCTCTACAAGTATCTAAAAGGAGGTTGTAGCTGGGCTGGTTGGCCTCTTCTTCCAGGCACCCAGTGAAAGGACAAGAGGACACAGTTTTAACCTGCACCAGGGGAGGTTTTAGGAAGAATTTCTTCAAGGAAGAGTGATTGGGCATTCGAATGGGCTGCTCAGGGAGATGATGGAGTCACAATCCTTGGAGGTGTTTAAGAAAAGACTGGATGTGGCACTCACTGCTGTGGCCTAGTTGACAAGGTAGTGTTAGGTCATGGGTTGGACTAAATGATCTCAAAGGTCTTTTCCAACCTAGTTGATTCTGTGAGGATGAATAGGATCTGGGCTTGGTTTTCAGGGAGTTCTGTTTCTTCTAGACAGGCCCAGCCTGACCACCTTTATACAGTCAAAGAAAACCCATGTGCAATTTGTTGTGAGCAATATGATTAAAATGTACCTTTTATGAAGTGTCAAGAATGTTTGATATGGTAACATTTGACCCATGCCAGTTTGTGTGGGCTCACTCATTTGGCAGAGTTTCACAATAGCTGTGACATTCCAGCAGGTTTTTTTCCTAGACATCACAGCAAAACAAGAATTCACTAGCTTGATTTTAAAGCAGGGGAAAGAAAATAACATAGAAAAATTAAAATTATTTACAAGACAAATTATGCAGATGGTTGGAGCAGTCATCATGCACATTTAATCCCTGCTTAAAAGTCTGGTACTACTTCTAAAAAAGTAAAACTAGGTAATATTGATTTTATATTTTCTCTCTGGTCTGATATTTATTCATTTCTACTGCAGGAGGTGCAAATTCCCTTAAAATAGTACTTGCTGAAAATACATTACTAAGGCACAAATGAGTATTTTGAATCTTTTGCTCCTAGTTAACTGGCATTCTTTGTTAAACCTTGAAATTATCTAATTGATTCTTCATTGAGGCTGATGTGAATTAAGACTACCTCTGCAGAAATAAGTGGAAGAATAGGAAGATAAGAGCATGGAGAATAAGGCTCAACATCTCTGGAGGGAAGTGACATTTTTGTCTTAAAAGACTGTCAGCTCTTATAGTATTTATGACTGATTCTCAGAAGACAAATGTCTAAAATTAAATGCTTCAGATTTGCAAGTGACAAATGAGTCATGGGTAGATGTAGAGAAAGTAGAAAAATCAGCAATGACAGAATGTGGGTGTTAAGAATAATAAAAAATAAATCTGAGATCTGATGGCTGAATATTCATAATTAATCTCATTCTGTTTCAAATTTTTAGAAAGAAGCTATTTGAATTCCATTAGCTAGTTTTTCAACATCAACAATACCAAATAAGTTGAATAATTTGTTATTCAAAAATAGAAAAATATTCAAGTTCAAACCTGAAAATCTATGGTACATGTGAAAATCAATAATTAAAAAATAAATTCACTTTTTGGAAGGAGATCTTGTGTGTTTCTCAGTTGTAATGGGTTCTGATTGTCCATGAATTTATAGCTATTTTTAAAAAAGTATTAAAAATAGTTTCCTGGAGTGCATCTGTTCTTCATTATTTCTCCCAGAGCCTTAGTTTGATCTTCACAGTATTCTCAATAAGATCAACTCATCCAGATATCTGGTTGCTTAGTCTGATACCAGCACATGAGGTGATAACAATAAAATTTGTCATGTGAAACAGTGGGATCATATTCCAGTGCATATCTCCTCTCCTGGAAAGGCTGTGTGTAAGTGGCAGGCATGTCTCCAGGGAATCATCAGAGGATGCAATGGGAGGGATGATGGCAGCCATCTTTGCAAAGATGTCACTCCCTGAGGTGAGAAGATGAAACACACAAACAAAGCAATTTCTACATGAATGCATCTTACTGCCCTGCAGTCAGGTTCACTTTCCCTTTCAGTCTTGAAAGATGTGCTTAATAAAATAGCAGATAATAGCATCTATGTATTTAGTGGCTGATAGGCTCAGAACATATTTCACAAATACATTTTAAAAGAAATTAAATCTGAAAACTGGTCTTCATACCAGTATGGAAAAAAAATCACACTTCAACACCTAATGACAAAGGAGAAAATAAACTCTGCTGTTAAACTTTAGTTTTTGATTACAGATGAAGTATCTTTGTCAGTATGATTCCATGGATGTTTTGCTAATTGTCACTAAATACTCTGGCCCTATTTGACACAAAAGTGTACAATTCTTAATGTGTTTTAGTTCATCATGTGTTAAATGGTCTCCAGGAAAAAGTGTAGTTTATGTCCAGGTAACAACAAGAAAACTTGATTTTCTACACGTAACCTGAAAAGGAAAGAAAATACCTCTAAGGAGGGGAACTTACTGTGTCCAGTAAATCTATTCCTGGCCTTCTCTTGTGACCTCTCTGTGCTGCACTGAGCAGTTCTCAAACTAACTGGGACCAGCCTGAGTCAGGAGGATTCCTCTGGAACAGATCCAATACCAAGCACTTTGCCCCCTGCTTCTCCCTTTCTTCTGATCTTTTTTCCCTTACTGGTTAGTGATTATGGCCCAATTGAATTGTGATCATTTACAGGGAGAATACCAGAGGTTCATCTTAGCCCTTAGTAAAGGTGATCAAAAAAGAGTAAATGCAAAAGGTAAAATGAAATTAAAGAATGAAATACCATCAGGTGATTAAGTAAAGAAGTATGTCCAGTGTGACAGAGATACTTGAAGACCTGCTCATAGTGGGTCTCCCTCTTGCCTGCATCACTGGAATTCAAGGGTGAATCCAATACAGACCAGTAGCACCACCATTAAAAAGCCACAGGACTTGATGACTCAGTGACTGGTACGAAATTTTCTTGGTTTAAGAGTAATATGAATGCTCTGCATCTGTAGGTGGGTCGGTTCCTTTTCTCCCTGCCAGCTTTTTGTGTTGGTACTTCTTTGGTGGCTCTGAGTTTTTCTTCTCTGAGGGTTCTTTTTCTTAGGGTTATTTTTTCCATCTCCTTCTTATGCTGTTATAGAAACTTTCATACTCTTTTCAGGCTGCACTGAGTAAAGGTGGTGTTTCAAAAGATAGTGTCAAGGAGTTAGTTTTTTAATATTTGAAATAAGGCTTTGCTTGGAGCAATGCTTGGAGAGTTTGGACCTGAAATATATTTTCTCACTTAAACAGATTTCCCTTCTATTGTGTGAGCATAGGCTCACATATGTGTTACTTACTGTTCCAGGTTAAAGCTGCCAGTTCTGGCCTGCTGGTAGGAAAATGGTATTGAATTATTTTGATGGTTTTATTTCAGGGTTTTTTGACTTTTTCTTTTTTTCAGTTGAGCACTGAAGGTCTTTGGTTTACTGTCTCTTCCTCATTTAAAAGAGAGGTGTCTCTGGCTGATGGAAGACCTGGGAAGAAATCAAATTAATTCACAGGCCATAGAAATTCAGTGTTCTGTTAATTAACACTAAATCCATTGGGGAAACAAACAAAACAAGCAGCCAGCTGGAAGGAGGTGCACAAGAACATCAAGATAGATGTGTCTGCAAACTGATGACTGTAATCAGTTTCATCAGGGAATTAAAATAATGTTCAAAGTTTCAGCACTTCTGAAGTATTTTCCATTTGGCTTCTTTAGGTAATTCCAAACCAAGCCACACATCATCTGAAGAACAGAGGGTGGTAATTCTTCAAGCACTATTGCTGGGGGATTAGACTAGTCCAAGACTGGACTAGTTGCTGGAGGAAAGGACATACAGCTTCTCAGTTTGACCTTCCTTCTCCTTTATAATCCCCCAATAGCCATGTGCTAGCTGCAATGTAAAAGGATTTTCTACACTTCACAGCTTCTTCTCTTAATGTAGGTGCTCTCATAATCATATTTGTACTTAATTATTGAGGACTTGATCCTTCAGTTTTTGCGCTAACAAAACTGTGTTGGTTTCAGCTGCAGTACTGAGACAAAAGGTATGATCAGCCTTGTCTGTGACAAGGTATGATCAGACCACTGTCTGTGTTTGCAGAAAGGATATCTCTTGCTGATTAAGTTCACCCTGTGGCCTTTAGGCTTGCTGGTACACCTAAACCAGACCTTTCTTCAGACCAAAACTTCTAAACTCCCATATACTTTGCTTGGTGACTGTATCTTTCTCTTCCATTTCTTTTATCCTTCTGCACTTCGGTCAAACTGCAAATCCATAGGTGTGCCTTAGAGACAGAATTAGGAAATTCAGAGAGTTAATCAAGTTTGATTTTCCTCTAATGAATGGAAGAGTTGTAATTTAGATTTAGCTACAATGTCAGTTAGTTCTTTATCAAATGAGTGAACAGGGCCCGGTCCTTCAAGGAAAGGCATAGTATTGGCAGACCCCAATATTGAGGCTTCTGATCTCTATTTAGAGGTTGGCCAAGTCTGTAAAGTAGCCAGTTTAATGGCCTTTCTAAGGTCCTTATCAATCTTATGCTACCACTTGATACCTTTGGTAGAATGCAAATTTTCAGTCTAACTTTGGCACATTGGTAGATATCTGGCAGCCTTTGGAAATTAATTCCTTAGTTTTATTTCTGTTTGTGTAAACCTATAATTAATCACTTGGGAGTTTACTTTCTTTTTGTTTGATTGTAGATGTCCTTCTTCTATCTCAAGTCAGAGACAAGAGTTGCTCAGTATTCCACTCATTATATGTATTATGTATTTGATGTCACTTATATTCCTCTTCCTGATGTAAGGTACAAATCCTTAAAGCATCCCATCATCTTTCTTTGTCAATAGGCTGACATTTCTGATTCTGATACATATTTTTACAGAGTAGGTGTTCAGCTTCACAGAATACACCAGATAAGACTTTACTGTTTATAAACTTAAAGGCATTGTCTCCAGTTTTTAAATGCAGTTTTTCTGGCTTTCTGTAATAACATGCAATTTCTCTGGATACAGTTGAACTGCACGAGTGGCTTACACATTTCTCTTTAATGTGTATGCTCTTCAATGTGCATATTAAGTACTGAATTATACTATTATGATGCTCTGAGGTCTTTCAGCACTTTCCTACGGTCTTCTCTGGAGAGTACAAACTCAAATAACCTTACAATTTTATTTTTTTTAATACAGCACAGCACAGTCCCTCTGGTAATTCAGTTACACTATCTATAAACTGCTTCTGCACTCTCACATACACTGTTTAGGCTTGGTGACTTACTTGTTTTGAACTACTAATTTGCTTCTTTTTTCATATCTCTTTTTCTGAAACTACTTCTTTTTTTCACTTTTTTTTAGGTCAGTGATTTTCTAGTGCCTGGCATGTGGATATTTTTTATCAAAGATCTGAATAATTTAATGAATGCCAGATTCATGTTTGAGTGTGAAGGGAAAAAATGCAAACTGTTAGCTTCTAGCAATGTCCTAGTCTGTGTTTGCAGAGGTGTGCTTCTTTGGTTTTGAATTTGTAAAAGGAAGCTCATAAAAGCTGTCAGACAGGCTTTTCATTGCAGATTTTATATGAGAAAGCCTCTTAAAATTTAACTTGGATGATCTGGGTAGAATTTAATCAGCCAAAAAAAAATAATAAGTAACAGTTTAAGAATGCCAATAAATATTCTCTCTTAGTGTGTCCAGTATTTCTACAGCCAGTCATTACAAAAAGCAAAGACGATTATCTACCATACTGCCTTAAAATGTACCCACTCAGAATAAGCTTCAGTGCTTAAAACACCCATTTAATAGTCTAAAGGAATATTAAAACTATCCACAGGACTACTCTGAACTATTGACACTATGAACTGAAGAGAAAATATGATTTGACTTTGGGAATAATCCAATTTGGTCAATGAAACTGGAAGAAAAATTTTGCCATAAACACAAGGGTCTTCAGGAGGGCTAGAGTGCTCTCTTTCTCAGTGTCTACTATTTTGCAGTAGGATAGTGAGTCTAAAAAAACAAAAAAAAATTGCCCAAATTTATAGCTAGGACAGTATATTAAGAACAAAAAAGTATTCAGCAACAGTGATGGGTTTATGCAAGTATATGGAACAAGTTGTAACCTGGTTGTATTTTGTATTGGATTTGGGTTTGTCTTTGGCTGTTAAGTGAAAAAATGAATCTTTCTGTAAACTTGCTTTTTCAAGGAGATGGACATGGAATATGTTACCATTAGCTGTCACTTTCTGATTTTCTTAACTCATGAGTTAATATTAAAGAAGTAACTGTTTCACACTTCATAAATCAGAAAAAACAATTGTTTATGCACTTATAAAGAAGAATAATGATTTAAACAGCACATAGACAGTATTTTCCATAAATGCTCTTATTTCTAATGGATTGTTCTAAGTGCAGTTTTGGAACAATAACTTTTTAATATGTAATCTGAGAAGTATCTAAACTGAACAAAAGAACAGATTCATTGCTTGCTGCTTCAGCTATCCTACTAGAATATTTTATTATGTATTTTTTCATCTATAGGTAGCATATTGTTTACCAAATACAGATTAAAGATGAGAAATACTATTTTTTATAACTATTTCCTGCATTTCAAATATTATATATTCATTTTTTTTCTTCCGAAGACAACCAGAGCTTTTATTTGTAAAAAACCCCAAGTATCTGAGTAACTTTTTATACTATATAAATAACTGTAACCTGTAGTTTTATTTCTCAAACTTTTCCATTAAGTATTGCAGTACATATTCATGCTCTGTATATCCCATAGAGATGTATATAGTTGGTTTTGAGTGATTTATTTTTGTGCATTTAATTTTCACTTTTGTTAACCTAGAATGCTCTTGGCAAGAAAAATTAATGATTTCTGTAAGGCAAAACGTATTTTTGGAGAAAAATTTTATTCTGTTCCAGAATTAATGATTCCTTCTCTTTCCATTTTGTAGCCATTGCTGTGCATGCATTCAACTCTTTCCTGTTCCCTGTGGCCAAAAGAGCCACCTACAATCTTATCTTCCTTCTGTATTCCAGAAGGCAAGTCTAGGAGGGATATTTCCTAGTTGGCACTGACTACCTCTGGCAGGGACTTATCTCTTACAAACTTCAAGAATTTCCAAGACCTGCTCATCATAGCAGTGTGATATTGTATATTGTATATTGTATATTGTATATTGTATATTGTATATTGTATATTGTATATTGTATATTGTATATTGTATATTGTATATTGTATATTGTATATTGTATATTGTATATTGTATATTGTATATTGTATATTGTATATTGTATATTGTATATTGTATATTGTATATTGTATATTGTATATTGTATATTGTATATTGTATATTGTATATTGTATATTGTATATTGTATATTGTATATTGTATATTGTATATTGTATATTGTATATTGTATATTGTATATTGTATATTGTATATTGTATATTGTATATTGTATATTGTATATTGTATATTGTATATTGTATATTGTATATTGTATATTGTATATTGTATATTGTATATTGTATATTGTATATTGTATATTGTATATTGTATATTGTATATTGTATATTGTATATTGTATATTGTATATTGTATATTGTATATTGTATATTGTATATTGTATATTGTATATTGTATATTGTATATTGTATATTGTATATTGTATATTGTATATTGTATATTGTATATTGTATATTGTATATTGTATATTGTATACCAGTTGATGTCTGGGAAGTTGAAGTCTGTCATAAGGACCAGAGCTACCAATCTGGAAATTTCTCCTAATTGCCTGTGGAATCACTCATCAATGCTTACATCATGGTTAAAAAAATCAGTAACAGACACATCATCAGTAACTATAAGGGCTGTAAAGTCAAACCTTTCCCTTACCTCCACTTTGCCTGCCCACATTCATGTGTTTGAAATAGCAAGCACTGGTTGGCAATGAAAGAAGCAGAAGTGCATGGGGAAAGGTGATGGGGAGGTGATAATGGGTTATCTAGAAACAGAACAGATGTTGCTTAATAACTCATTTTATTTTTAACATTTTATCTACTACTGCTGAAATTCTAGCTATTCTACAAATGCCTTCCATTGTCTCTTATTACCTAAAAAGTCCAAAGGCTATTTGGAGTGTTTTGTTATTTTAAATGATTTGTAATTTAAGATATGTAATAATCTACTTGCAGCAATTTGTTAGGCAATGCTGTGTGCAGATGTTCTTCAGAGAAAGGGTGAATATGAACTAAAACTTCACAATGTGCTCAATTTGAATTAGAATCAAAAAACTTTCCTTCTGGCAGCTGTCTCTGCACTGCCTTGGAGACAGAGCATCTGAAAGGCATTCTTTAAGGCAAAACTGGAATATTTATTTAGGTTTATTAAAGATGGTAGATTCCAAGCCTGCTTTTGCTTTGTGTCATTGCTGGTACCAGGTATTCAAATGAAGTGAACTGAGCAAATTTTGAACACAACTTCATAAGTGAAGACATTCTTTATGTTTCTCATGCTTCTGACAGAATGTGAAATGATGTTTGAATGCAGATATATTTATGCAGTTTAGATTAGTGACATTTGCAATCCAGGCAGCCCATTCCTACCTGTGATTTCAAAACCAAGCAAAGGCCTAATGTCTCACATGCCTCACAAGAGTGTGCCATAGCTACAAAAGCTTATATGAATTCCATCAGAAATTTCAAGTTGGCTTGACTGATGTAAATCACTGAAAAAGAAAAAGGCAGCATAATAAGCAAGATATAACAAAGCCAATCCAGAAACACAGGTAAAAGAAATACTCAGACAGTGTCACATATATTTAATGGAAAGGGAGAAAAAACAGTAACTAGAAAGTGTTGTAACTAGATTGTTGGGCCCAGCTGAGACCTTGAATCTCTGAAATGACACCATGTACTTAGCTGAATAAAAAATGCATGGAAGGTCAATAGGATACAAAAGAGGAAATCATCCCAGTTGCCTGGAAATTTCAAATTGGGTATTACTTTAGAAGAGAACACAGAGAATATGGATAGAAGAGAAGTTATAGATGTTGTATGGAAATTTTCATATGGCACTGAGATTACCTCAGCTGGTTAGAGCATTGTGCAGATAATGCCAATGTTGTGGGTTTGATCCTTCTATGGGCCATTCAGTTAAGAGTTGGGTTTGATGATCCTTGTGGGTCCCTTCCAACTCAGAGTATTCTATTATTCTGTGCTAAATTATCAGCAGTGCAAATAAGAGGAAAAAGGGAAAAAAAAGAGGGTTCAGAGAGTTTTGCTTCAGTGGGCAGTGTTTTATTTCTCCCCAGTATTAGCTGAATTGTAAAATAGAAAGCAAGATGTAAATAATTCACTACAGAGTCACCTAAGCAAAGTTGTCTGTAGGAGGATAGTTCTCAGGGCCTATGTCTGTACACAGTAATATCAACACTCCTGATCAGCTATTCCCTGACTTCAGAGCCTATGGGACTTCTTCTCAGACAAAACACAAGTATAGTGTTGTGTATTATCGGATGCAGAAATAGAATAACCTGAGGAAAAAACATCCCTAAACCAAATCAATGGATGGATGGATGGATAGATGGTTAGATAGATAGATAGATAGATAGATAGATAGATAGATAGATAGATAGATAGATAGATAGCCAGCCTGAAATTATTACATTGAGAAATCAGATTAAGTAATGAATCTAACCAGTAGTTTCTGGCCCAGACACATAAAGTGAACTGTTTTAATTCTATCCAGCAACAGGCAGCAGTACAGCCACACATTAGTCACACCCTCCCAGTGGGTTGTAAACCATTTAAACTACCTGCTTTCAGTAACATGTTTTATTTGGAAGAGCTAGGATTCTCCATTCACTATAAATTGTTTAGATTGTGCTATGCTAAAAGTCTATTAGCAGAGTAAAGGGGCTAGAAGATAAATAGTGCTACTGCCATGCTTGTGAATTCATCCTTCAGGCAGATTTTCAATAAATGATGAGAATATGAGAGGCAGCAGCATGGAGTCCTGAAGAACTGCCAGTTTTGCATTAAAGAAAAGTAGAAATAAAAAAAAAAAAGCGGTAAAGATAATCTGCTTAGAATAGATTATTTTTTGGCTACCAAAACATTTTTATAGAAGCATTGTGCTGAAGTAAAGATGTTTAAGCAAGTATTTTACATATAAGTCTTAACTAGCATGGAGATGGGCAAAATATGATGAAAGAAATATCAGCTATTTGATGTGTACAGATGCAGTTTAATGTTGTCAAAACTGATTTCATACAGGATTTTTTCATTTTCATATAGCATTTTATTCTCTTCCACTGAGGATCCAAGTCAGAAAGAGGACTGTGCCTTAAAAGTGGCTTTACCTCATTGTACCCCATTTCATAACACTTAGTTATCAGAATTTTGCTATTGACTTCAGAGGAACTTGGGCTGGGCTCTTAATGCTTGGTATGGAACATTTCAGTCACATTGTTGTCTTCCTAAATATCAAGTTTCTTTTTTCTCTTTTTTTTTTTTTTTTTTTTTTTTTTTTTCCCCAGTGCTAATGTTCAGGCTTTGTAGAATTTGTTCCATAGCCCAGCTGATGTGTTACTGGCACACCACCAGAAAAGTGAAGCACATTGTTCCTACTTCAGTATGCATCTATTGCTGTTTTGCTGGCAGCAGGGTCAAAATATGTTCCCTTTATGTGTCTTTTTGCATTTGGTGGGCGGTGGGGAAAGAATTACTACAATTTGTGTCTGAACTGCAGTAACTATAGAGACTGTTATGCATAGCACAGCACTGTATTCAGATGTGTGTTCACCCGTGTTTACATACACAGTGGAATTTTATTCTTATTTACATTAATGAGAGCTATGAATAACTTCAGTGACTTGGTTTGCATAAATGCAGGACGAGGAATAGAGACAAAGGTGTTAGACTAACAAACTACACAGCCTAAGATAGTGTAGGAAGATAACTGGATTATATTTTTTGTACAGCAGTTTTGGTGATCCTTAACAAACCATGAGTTCATCCCCATCTGCAAGTCCATATTTTCAGTGAGTAGTTAAAAGACATTATCTTAATATGGCATCAGTTATTTTCACCTTTATAATTTCTCAGTTGTGTTATAACAGTGCTGTCTATCTGGGAGGTCTGACACACTTAAGCACCACCAAGTACAAAATGTTACTTAGAAGTGTATTCTGCCTCACAGATCATCAGTGCCTTACTCAAGCTTCTTTTTTATCTGGTAAAATTCCCATTGGATTTTGAATTATATCACTCCTTTGACCTCAGTAGTCGACATTTTCTATGTTATATCTAAACAGCCAACTAAACCCCTTAAATAAAGATCATCATCAGTAACTTTCTTTGCTTGACACAATGCAGCTCCCTATAGATAAAACTCATATGTTCAGATGTCAGATGTGTCTTAAGTCTGTCAGACATGGCACTAAATGGCCACAGAAATTAGACTGACATAAACCTCCTTACCCTGCATTTATACATGCAACTCCTATACTTACCTTTTCTACCTCTAATACTTGGTAGCATATGTGATTATAAAGACCCACATGAAAAATATTCAGTCCATACATTTTTTTTCTGTAGAGTAAGATGAGAGCAGAAATCTAAGGTAAAAGGTAGAGGTGGTCAAGTTGCTTTTACTCACTATGATAAAACCAAATACTGTGGTGTTCATCCACAGCCATATGATATGTGGTACTGCTGCTGATTGAAACTAGACCAGAGCTGCCACACACACAGCTGCACTGATGTAGTTTCACATAAAGGAAGTGTGGGAAATCAGCAGTAATTTTAGGAAAAATGTTTACAAAACGATGAAGAAAATATTTTTTTCCTTTAATTTCCTTATGTTTCTTTTTTATTTATCTTGTATCTTTATCATTGCAGTTATGTTGAATTCAGATAAGGATTTTTTGGATGCAGTTCTTTTTGTACATTTGCAAATTATTCTGGTCAGTAACAGTGAATTGTGACTGCTCTTCGCTAAGTTTTAGTAATACCAGATACCTCATCCATACCCTCAGGACAAGAAACTGCAGTTCTAGTATATAACCAAACCAGTACAAAATAGGCAGTTTTCCTGTTTATCAAAAAGTTTCCACATTTTCATTAAATTTTGATATATCTTTGAAAGCAAAAAGAATTATCAGTGCTGGATAACAGCCGGTATGAGAAGGTGGGATTTTACAGTGTTGATGATTCAGGAGGACAGTTAGTATTGGCAAATATAATTGTGAAGTCTGCTTGTTAGATGGAGAGAGCATAAGCTGTAACATTTTAATTGGACATTTTATTGAGGTGTTGTAGAAGATGGGCACATAAAAGCAGTGCTTCAGTTACCAGTAGCTGAAATTGTGATTGAATAAAATTTCCATGTCTTTCAAATAACTCTCACTCTCTACCAAAATAGAAAGCTGTACAACACCATTTTTATAAACAGCTTTCTTAACGATGCACAAAACCTAGCAATAACAGATATGGGTTACTGAATGAAGAATAACAGCATACAATGCACCCAAGGAAAAACAGAGGTGCTTTGTTTTGTTTTTAAACAGCTTGTTTTTCACTGCATTAGTACAGTGATTGACACTTTGAAAGATCATGTCAGTGAAAGTTTTGACAATGAAGAACTTTAAGTTCTTCACACAGCTTTAGTGTATCTCCTAAGGTTTACTGCATAGTCTTATATTCTTCACTGGAGCTGACTGGAATTTTGTCTAAGTATAGAAAAGAACATGGAACTTAATTGATACAGCCTAATGATCCATTAACTCCTTTTTTATTCACCAGCACAGTCCATAAACGTGTTGTAAAAAAATAGTAATTTTGAGTATTGTCAGTTTGCATCTTAAATCACCATTTCATCTCATTTGGCACATTTTCCTTAAATTGTCGCCGTGGAGACTGAGATTTGAAATTATTTGTTACCAGATGCAATAGTTCTTCTATTAACTACTGAGTGAAGCACCTCCTAATTCTGGGACCTATGCAGGAACCCTGGCTCCATGCTGGGATGAGACCTTACTGCACACTCTCTCCTCTCTGCTTCAGTTTTCAGTGGAAGTGAACCCAGCTGTGTGGATTGGACAGGCACCCCGAGGGTTACTGCTGAGGTTTCAGTCTGTAAAATCCACTTGGTTTATGTACAGCCTGGGAGTATTTGTTTTTAATTAAAGAAAGCTCCTGGCCATAGGAACTATAAAGAAAGAAGCTTCCTCTGTGAAGAAAAGCTTGAAAGCTTGTGAATGTAAATACCCTGACAGCAGAAGGGCATTTACAAGACTATCAAAAATCTTCCAAGTCTGAGATTTCATGATTTCTTTTTGACAGACTGGTAATATTTTCCTTTTCTTCAGTTCTGTTTGGAAATATATTTTTACTTTTGTTAAGGGTGTCTTTCTGTTTGCGGTGGCAAACATCACAGAGATGATGCCTGTCAAACAGATGAACCCCTTGTGTAATTTCATTGCCTTCCCTGGAGCTTTTCCCAGTGCTATTTCAGGAGAATCTCAAATGGTACAAAAATGCTTTCTCTGGTTGGAGCTCTTCTTGTTCTGCATACATGGAAACCATGACTGTAACTTGGCCTTTAAGCCTTTAGCTCTTTGAAGAGCTGAGTTCCCTGCAAAGCTTCCTGCTGTGAGTCACTGGCATTAAATCCAATAGTGATAAAGACACCTTATGTGTCATGTTATGTGTCTCACAGCACTCAGCTTCGAAAACAGGTCTAGAATCAAATCTTCATCCTCTTCTGAGGGTGGTAAAGATGCTGACCTCACAAATTGAAACACACACTTTTATTAAAAGCAGACTGCACTTGAATGAAAAAGAAACTTGTCTTTTAAATAAAACAGTTTTATAATTAAAAGGTTCAAGTTTATTCTATGAACCTCTTTTTTTCATGAAGTGAACCAAGCATTTTTTCCCTTTTTGCCTTTCCCCATGTTTTATTTTAAAACTAAACAATTCCCAGATTCAATAGAATATATGGAATCATAGAATTGTTCAGGATGGACAAGACCTCTAAAATCATCCAGTCCAACTATTAAGTTAGCACTGTCACCTTCACCACTGAACCATATCCCTAAGTGCCACAACTAGATCTTTTTGATTGCTTCCAGGGACAGAGATTCTATTACTTCCCTGGCCAGCCTGTTCCAATGCTTGACAGCCCTTTCAGTAAGGAATTTTTTTCTAATATCTAATCTAAACCTCCCCAGGCACTACTTGAGACCATTTCCTTCTGTTCTGTCACAGAACAACATATTCTGCTCTCCTAGACTTTTCACCTCCACCTCTCAACTCAGAACTGGTTCATCTATCAGAGATAAAAGTTGATTTTCTTTTTCTAATTTTTGATATTTCCATTTCAGAACCTTTTTATTGAACCATATTTACATGTAGCAGTGAGGAAGAATAGCCTTTCCAAGGTGGCAGCACTTCCTTGTTGGTTTCTCTAGAGAAAACTTGAATAAACAGGCTGATGTGTTTTGTTTTCCTTCTCAGCTTCCAAGACAGTAGATGATTTGTTACAGTTGGTTTCATAGATTTATGCCCACTATTTGTCATGTAGAGAGCAGGGAAAAAACCAATCAAGAATCACATGGATTTTTAGAGGTACAATTGATATTTATATCCTGCATCAAAGCACATCAAACCACATTTTAATTGTGATACATACACACAGATTGTAAAGTCACATATATTTCTGGGGCTTTTTATTTCTTTAATAATATTTTTATTGGATTTGAAGTTTTGTAGTTGGCTCGGTTTCTACTCAAATATTTACTGAGATGTAACAAAATTTTTAATTGTGACTTTAAAAATATCACAAGTGACCTCTGAAAAAAGTGATCTCTGAACAAGGAGATTAACTAGGCAAAAAGCTGAGAAACACTTTTCATTTCAGACTTCTGCTCTCCACAGACACTGTCTGTGTGAACCTCTTTAGAGAAGTATTGAAATTCAGTAGATACCTGTCATTATTTACAGTCTCCTGCAGAGACACTCAGTGTTCTCTTTTCTTCTTTTGTAATCAATTAGGATGTTGTTAAATGACAGTACATTCAAGAAGTATGGCTAATGCTGATATTTAAATAAACTGCCTTACAACTCTGAAAGCAACATATAAATAATTTTGACTGCTTCAGGGAAAAAAAAAAAGCACAGAAACCTCAGACCACCCAAAATAAATATATTTTGTGTATATAAAAACTAAGTGCATTGAAAGGCCAGTTTTGGGTTTTAGCTGGGGCTGACTGGCCGGTTGAAATGTGCAGCATTTCTCAAGATGACCAAGATCAAATCAAATTTAATTGAAATTCATTGTAGAACATGGTTTCAGGAGCCTATGGAAGCTTCTCACTAATATTCTGCCACTAAATTGAATGGCAACTTACCTTTAACTCTCTTTTATACAATGGAATAATTAATTTCACTCTAGTTACTGTCAAATAATTTCTATCAAGAAGAAGCATAGTCCCCCAGGTAAAGTCCCATGAAAGAAATATTTAGGGGAAGTATTTGGAATGAATGGGATTTCACCAAGACTAAAGTATTAAAAAAATTAGTATGAAGAAAGATTTCTATGCAATTGTGAGATACTCTTTTACCATGTGCTGTTTAAAATAAAACTAATTAAATCCAACAGCTGGTTCATTGTAGACAGAGAATAGGACAGAAAGCTTATACGAAGTGTGAACAAAAATTCTTGGAACATTTTTTGTTCCTAGTGACTGGTTAAATCTATTTTGGTTGAGGATGGTCATGTTTGCCCTGGGGGGATGTCCTGGGAAGAAGTGAACCTTTTCTTTCTGATCTAGTAGTCAGCCCCTGTGCTGACTCAGAGAGCTGTGCCATGACAGAGACAGCTCAGCTCTGTGCAATGCAATATTTAGCCAAAGACCCACATGGTCATCAGTCCCTCCATTAAGCTCCCCACCCAACAGTGCCAGAGCTCTTTCTAGAGCAGAGAGTTTTGGGTATTTATTTTACAGAGATTAGTCTACATTTCTCCACAGAGCAGGGTATTAGAATGATCTCTTCATTTTATTTCACTGCCAGTCCTATTCTGTGATACTGCTACATCCACAAGTACTCCTTCCTTATGTTTGAGTGCTTTGATAATTCAGGCTTTTGAAGGGCTCTTTGCCATGAATGGTCTCTCTGCTGAGTTGGGGACAGAAACGTAGGACCAGCCCTGGCCATGTCTGACTGCAGCACAGCGAGGGGCTTCTAGCCTTTCTGAGAACAAAGGATCACATACAGAGTAAAAGACTGATAATTACAAAAGTGGCCACATATGAAACTCTGTTCTCTCTAAGTTACACCATTTCCAAGACCATCAAGTAATCATTTTTTTTTCAAGGAACTTTGTCCTTCATTTTATCCATATTTTATTTACTTGCACTTGAATTATTCCTATCCTCCCCTAAAAGTGCTTGCTTTTTCAGTGAGATTAGAATTCCTCATCTTACAGCTCTACATGTGAAGTTATCAATTAAGGCAGATAATAAAGGGCTAGGAAAAAAGGGTCCCACTAGAGCAAGTGTTTCCTCATCTGACCACCTCCATGTCTTCTGTAGTGTTGTTTCTTATTATAAGGAAATCAGGACCAGGGTGCTCAGTCTAAACACATTTTGGTGAGTCATTCTTCTCTCTGAGGAGCTGGCCTTGCCCAGTTCTCCTCTCTGACTCACTGTAGCTGGAAATGGTGGGGCATTTATTTTTCAAAGGGCACATACTGAAACCTTCTTCAGAACAAGTTCATCTGCTTTTACTACTAATTTCTCTATAAAGTACATTTTGTTCTCTTGTAAACTTTGATTCCTGGCATTGGCAAATTCTTAAAGGCTGGACTGCAGTCACAGAAATGTTAAAAGTGTACAAGTAATCCTTAAATAACACTTATATAATTCTTTTATATATATAAAAATGGGTTTTACTGACTCAATTAAAGCTATAAACTTGGATTTAGAGGAAAATCACGTTTTAACCTGTGATTGAGCCAGAGGTGTTCACTGTTAATGGTATTGCACTATCAGGATTTAATAAAGACTTTAATTCAATGGATTGATCTTTTTTCTAACTTTGCCCATTCTATTTCTAATTATATCATCATATGAAATTGGGATAAACTTTTGCTGTCTTGATGCAGGCAGGAGCTATTTTAATATCTGAGGTGCTTTCTGTGTGACAAGATGTCCCTGGAAACTGAGTGCCTCAGCTATATGAGAAAATCTAGTAGAAAAAGGACTGAATTATATACATAATGCCAGGTCACATAGATCACTATGTACCTTCTATGTTCTGCTATGGCTATTCCACTAGCAAAGGAAGAAAAAAACCAGGGTCTTCTTTTTCTATGCTTCTGTTATAGGAACTCATAACTGCTCAGAAACTTTTCCTTTGGAGTGGTGTTCCCTACCCTTGCTCTGAACTCATGAGTGATTTCTAATGAACAAATCTAACATATAAAAGCACAAAAGCAATAGCTATTGTTTTAATCCTAAGAGAAAATGTTACAAGCCTGGGAAGAAAAGGAATGGTGTGTTTGTTACCTTTCACACATAAAGCCTATGCTGAGGGTATTTTCAGACATGACATTAGGCAGGCAAAATTTGACTTGCAAATGGCTCATTAGGATCTAGACTTCATTGCTTGGACCTAGCTCCAGTTTGTACAACTGCAATATCATGTCAGCAGTATATTGTAGGTGGCTTTCCATGATACTTTTCATGGATAGATCATCTTTTTCCTGTTCCATGGATGATGGCTCCAAAAATGTAGGATTTTAGTCTATTCCCTGGATTAGTTACAAAGTTCAGGTTTTCCAAATTCCTGTTCAGTGCTCTGGATCCCACTCTGCTAGAGCTATGGCATTCAAGCTGAGTACTTGTGTGTTCAGGAAGCATTGGAAAAGTCTGAATTGGTCATGAAGTAGAAATTTACATTTATCAACTGAAAAAGTGTTGCCTTCCTTCCTGAACAAGGTTGGCATATATCTGTAATCACAGCTGATGAATCTGAAGCATGAAGCACTATATGCCATAGAGCTCGAGCATGTAGGCAAATCAGACATTTCTGCAGGGCAGGGAACAGGAAAACAGCTTGTTTTCTTAGATTTTGCATGGCCACCTGGCTTAAACCACACAGAGACGCTGCTAAAGTGAGTTGATAAAGTTTGCAACAGAGAATTGCTAAGCATTACCCGCCCTCAGCAGAATGACACATGCTGTTGCAAAACAAAATTCAGACCGTGCCTAATACCACAAAGTTGGCAATGAGGAAGCAGCTGTTTTCACTTTAAGCAGTTTCCATCATGATATATGAATAAAAGATAGAATATTAATAAAGAAAAAGACAACATGACCATCAAGACTGAAATTCTACATGCTACAGCTAAAGATTTTCCTTACGTAGTTTCTGCACTGACTGCCACATTTCCCTTTGAAAATGTGTGTATCTCTTTAGAAATATATCAGATATCTGGGATTTCTAGGAATGTAAACCTGAATAAGTTCTTCCAAAATCTGGTTTGAAGCTTCAGTATATGTCCCTTAAAATTATTGCTGCAATATATGCTGTGAAGCTATCAACAAATGAGTATTTTCCACAGAAATATTCAGTAGGAATTCAGAGAAAACTCAATACAACGTGTTGTGAAAGATCTTGATTCAGATTAGAAGGACTTAATGTAGTGTTTAGTGTAACCATTTTATTCTGTCAATCACATCCCACAAGAGAGGTCAGCTTAATTTTGCCAGAGTTCTTGTTTTATTGTTATGAATATATAGCTTAGCTCAAAAAAAAGAAAAAAAACAAGAAAAAAGGTATTAAATCTATATCTATCTACAAAGGCTATTATTATTATTGTTAATAATAATCACTATGTATATATACCACCTCTTATTTGTAATTCTCAAAGTGTTATACAACAGTAGGTATTTTTGTTAGAGCTGATTGGCAAGACATCAGGGATAATACTCACTTTGGAAATCTTTAAAAGGTTAGTTTTGGTTATGTTAATTTGGAATAATAAGTTTGGTTGGATTTTTGTGTTGTTGTTTGGAATCATGTATCTATTTCAATTTCTTTCTCATCTTCTATAAAATAAACCCCAAGAGCAAAAATGATGGAGCAGAAATGTGGAGGTTATTTCCTTTAAATAAAATTGTCCTGTGTAGAACTTTGAAAATGTTGAAGGGCTTCTTCCCAGCTTGAAATATCACCATATTTTCTTAGGCAAAGTTCTGTTTTCCATGCAGGTGTAGTCTTCATTACACACTTGCAATTGCTGTCTTCCTCCAATAGCTGCCAAGCAGGGATACTTTTGAGAGGATCTGCTCAGCAGGACAGCAGATGCTGGTAAAGCAGGACACCCCTTGATTCCAAAGCCACTTCTCTGTGTGCAAGATTTGGCTATGGAGGTCAGGTCAGCTTAGCTCACATGCAGGAGTGCTCATACCTCCTGTTTCTCAAAAGCTGAAATCACAAAGCTGGAGGGGTGGCTGCCCACCCACCAACCTGCCAGCATCTGTCACAAATCAGCAACATGAAATGATCTCTTTCTCAAAGGCAACCAGCAGGTATTGACACTTCCAAATTACTAGGCAAAGCCACAGACTGTTTTCTTTAATAAATACTAAGCAGGCATCAAACTGCTCTGAGGTTGTTGGGCTAATTTTTTGATGTAAGTATAATGTATATTGTACTGTATAAGTGTATACACTGTCATAGTGTTTTCTTCCATACTGTGTAGAGAGTGTATATGTAATGAATGTGCTTATTCCATACAAAAGTATAAACATCCCAGATACATACAAAGTGATGCATCCCAAAATAGAGGAAATCAGGCAAGAACACCAGTTCTGTGTGCATGAACAGGGAGCTCCTGGACAAACTCAAACACACAAAGAAACCCTACAGAGCAGGGAAGCAAGAACAGGCAGCCTGGAGGGAAAACAGGGAGATTGTCTGAGCAGCAGGGATAAGGTTAGGAAAAATAAAACCCTGAGCAGGGTCCCTCAGGGGTCAGTATTGGGGCAGGCACTGTTTAACATCATCGGTGCCATGGACTGTGGGATTGAGCCCACCCTCAGCAAGTTTGCTGATGCCACCAACTGTGTGGTACAGTTGACACGCTGGAGGGAAGGGACGCTGTGAGGAGGAACCCGGACAGGCTTGAGAAATGGAACCGTGCAAACCTCAGGAAGTTCAACAAGGCAAAATGCAAGGTCCTGCACTTGGGGTGGGGCAGTCCCAAGTACAAGTACAGGCTGGATGGAGAATGGATTTAGAGCAGCCCTGAGGAGGACTCGGGGGTGTTGGTGGATGAGAGGCTGGACCAAAGCCAGCAAATGTGCTACAGCCCAAAAAGCCAATTGTATCCTGGACTGCATCCAAAGCAGTGTTGCCAGCAGGATGAGGGAGGGGATTCTGCCCCTCTACTCTGCTCTCATGAGACCCCACCAGGAGTGTTGAGTCTAGAGGTCCCCAATGTAAGAAGAATGTGGACCTCTTGGAGTGGCATCAGAGGAAGTCCATGAAGATGATCAGGGGGCTGGAGCACCTCTGCTATGAAGACAGGCTGAGAGAGCCAGGATTATTCAGCCTGAAGAGAGACAGCCTTCCAGTATCTAAAGAGGACCTACAAGGAGAGCTGGAGAGAGTATATAGTGATAGGAAAAGGAAAAATGTCTTTAAACTGGTAGAGGGTGGGTTTAGACTAGATATTAGGAAGAAATTCTTTACTGTAAGAGTGGTGAAGCACTTCTTTCTGAACAGGTTGCTCAGAAGTTGTGTCTGTCCCATCCCTGGCAATTTTGAAGGCCAGGTTGGATGAGGCTTTGAGCAACCTGCTCTAGTGAAAGATGCCCCTGCTTATGGCAGGGTGATTGAAACTAGAGGATCTTTAAGGACCCTTTCAACCAGAACCATTCTGTGAGTCCCTGATTCTATGAAATGTATTTTATGTTGGTAAACAGCCAAAGAAAAAATGTCAGCACCTCTGAACAGCGTGCAGCAGACTGGGGCTCAGTCCTCCCTTCTGCCATGTATGTTCCATGGTCTCCCTGGGTACAAGTAAAATGTAACCCTATCCCTATGTATGCCAGTAATGAAACGTTGCTGCCATTTACCAGTGTAAGATGAAAATCTTGTGCTTCAACTGCACAATGTGAAATGGGTGTTCTGAGTTTTCCTTTTCCCTGCCAATTTCCTTGTCTTGTCTGTTTAGCCCTTAAGTTCATTGTTTTCTGAAACAAAGCTGATGTTTTATTATGTGCATGTTTGTACTGCACAGCAGGGACATGCATCTGAGTTGGAGCTGAAGAAATAAATAGCGTAATATAAATAAAATCCAGCATCAGCTGATATATCAAAGGCAGATAAATAAAATGAACAAAAGACAAACATGT
>VZRX01008970.1:0-31873 GCA_013398075.1 Notiomystis cincta | reverse complement strand
TCATCGGTGCCATGGACTGTGGGATTGAGCCCACCCTCAGCAAGTTTGCTGATGCCACCAACTGTGTGGTACAGTTGACACGCTGGAGGGAAGGGACGCTGTGAGGAGGAACCCGGACAGGCTTGAGAAATGGAACCGTGCAAACCTCAGGAAGTTCAACAAGGCAAAATGCAAGGTCCTGCACTTGGGGTGGGGCAGTCCCAAGTACAAGTACAGGCTGGATGGAGAATGGATTTAGAGCAGCCCTGAGGAGGACTCGGGGGTGTTGGTGGATGAGAGGCTGGACCAAAGCCAGCAAATGTGCTACAGCCCAAAAAGCCAATTGTATCCTGGACTGCATCCAAAGCAGTGTTGCCAGCAGGATGAGGGAGGGGATTCTGCCCCTCTACTCTGCTCTCATGAGACCCCACCAGGAGTGTTGAGTGTAGAGGTCCCCAATGTAAGAAGAATGTGGACCTCTTGGAGTGGCATCAGAGGAAGTCCATGAAGATGATCAGGGGGCTGGAGCACCTCTGCTATGAAGACAGGCTGAGAGAGCCAGGATTATTCAGCCTGAAGAGAGACAGCCTTCCAGTATCTAAAGAGGACCTACAAGGAGAGCTGGAGAGAGTATATAGTGATAGGAAAAGGAAAAATGTCTTTAAACTGGTAGAGGGTGGGTTTAGACTAGATATTAGGAAGAAATTCTTTACTGTAAGAGTGGTGAAGCACTTCTTTCTGAACAGGTTGCTCAGAAGTTGTGTCTGTCCCATCCCTGGCAATTTTGAAGGCCAGGTTGGATGAGGCTTTGAGCAACCTGCTCTAGTGAAAGATGCCCCTGCTTATGGCAGGGTGATTGAAACTAGAGGATCTTTAAGGACCCTTTCAACCAGAACCATTCTGTGAGTCCCTGATTCTATGAAATGTATTTTATGTTGGTAAACAGCCAAAGAAAAAATGTCAGCACCTCTGAACAGCGTGCAGCAGACTGGGGCTCAGTCCTCCCTTCTGCCATGTATGTTCCATGGTCTCCCTGGGTACAAGTAAAATGTAACCCTATCCCTATGTATGCCAGTAATGAAACGTTGCTGCCATTTACCAGTGTAAGATGAAAATCTTGTGCTTCAACTGCACAATGTGAAATGGGTGTTCTGAGTTTTCCTTTTCCCTGCCAATTTCCTTGTCTTGTCTGTTTAGCCCTTAAGTTCATTGTTTTCTGAAACAAAGCTGATGTTTTATTATGTGCATGTTTGTACTGCACAGCAGGGACATGCATCTGAGTTGGAGCTGAAGAAATAAATAGCGTAATATAAATAAAATCCAGCATCAGCTGATATATCAAAGGCAGATAAATAAAATGAACAAAAGACAAACATGTATGTTTGGAAACAGTGCCTTGGATCAACCTTTTGCTTTAGACTTAGTATTTTTTTTGTGATATAGCAGCATTTCTTTATTACCTTTTAAAGTGGACAATGAGTTTTCAGCTTTGTTTCTATTCTGCTCAGAGATTAATGAGGGATTCCACCCTTGCATGAATATTTTCACTTTGTGGGGTTAAACTTCTATTTGCCTGATCAGTTCAACTGACCAAACTAAATTAGCTACTCTTGAGAATACACTCATAGCAAAGCATTTTTATATGGTTTCTCTCATAAAAGTTTAATGCAGTGTATAATTAGAAAAGGTTGAGTGCTTCCATTAATTCTGCAGTGTTTTCCCACCCGTTGATTCTGATAAACCCAATATTTTGCTGACAGGATGAATATAGGGTCAGTTAAAGGGGTATGCAAATACATATTTATCATTGTACCCCAGAAACAACATCCCACAGGAAGGGAAACAAAGCAGGAGTTTTCATGAGGTTCAGCTGACATTTGCTGTCCTCTCAGAGCTTTAGGGATGATGGAGTGCTCTGTGGGAATGTTAAAGTCTGGGAATCCCAGATATGTGGTTAATGGAGTTGAGTGATGTGCAGATCAGTAAGATGTCCCTGAGGAATTAATGCCTCTCTGTTTCTGCTGCAGATCTCTTCCCCTAAGAGCACAGCCTGGGCAGAAGCCATGATGTTGCCATAGTTGTGTAGCAGCAGCAGTAGGACAAAATTTGTAAGAGTTAATCCTGCTTGCAGCATCATTAATTCCTAATGGGGGTTGTGGAGAACAATATTGTAGAGATCCTCTCCTGCTTGAAATCCCATGCAGTCTAATCCCTCAGTGTGCTTATAACAGTAGTGATGGAAAACTGTGCATGGATCTGGTTTTTTTTGTCTTCTACTTTGCTCTCTGTTTATGTCTTTTTATTGAAAATTTGGCAAAATTAGGCTTTTGCAGGAATTTTCAAAAAGGTTTATCCTTATGATTATGACTTTAGGATACTGAATATTATGTATATTTCTCCTGCACTCTGTGATTATAACAGCTTCCAAAAAATGTTTGAGAGTACTATATAAATTCTTACTGAAATAATTTTAATACAGTTTCCAAACAGACCGGTTATATTCAGAAAAAAAGCTAATGTGCAGCAAATCAGTCTGTGAATGTGTCTCTTAAAACACTCCCACTCCCCTTTTTTATTGCCAATTTCAATGGAAGATTTCACTAGAATGCATACATTTCCATATTTTAGTACACAAAAATACAAGGTGTCTTTAACACAGACACCTTTGATCATCTCAGGGAGATGATTTCATAGTTTCTATTGAGTGGCCTCATAATGTGTGTATGTGAATTCTTGACTCTTCTGAACACAAGAGAACAGAAGCATTGTACCTCTCCTTAAAATGCTTCAGAGTCCTTGGCAAAATAACACTTCAGTGATTCGTGAGCTGGTAAATTGGCTGCTGCAGCAGTTCCTGGCAAGGTCAGCACTGCAGTGTGTTGTAGGTAATGAAAGGCAGCTCTTACAATGAGTGTGTCTCCTCCTCTCTTAGAACTATTCCCTTCTTCTGTGCTTGTACATGGGGGTAGGGGGGTATGCATGCTCTTGCATGGGCAGCTCTTCCTCCTTAAGTTCAGTTAGCTCATCACTGGACTATGAATGTGTGGCAGTTAAAAGGCTTCAAACCTTTCATAAAAATTCCTGGTAAGCAGACAGTAAACATAGTCAAATTGTTGCTGTGCTTAGTGCTTTCAAAGTGCCTGTCCTGCTCTCTCCCCTATGCTACTCTGTGCACATACAAAGGGACAAAGATACTCAAAAGTTATCTTTAAAGTCTTTAAAAATATTTCCCATTTTTTCCAGAAATAGTAACTATATTGCAATATCGCTGCAACAATATAATCCTGTTCCTTAGACATGCACCCAGATTTTCTGAACGGCCAGGGAAAGAAGGAGCTAGACAAAATAGCCAACTGTCTTCCTAAGAAAAAAGTTAGCAACATTTTCATAGAAGAAGTGGAATATTAACCCACAGCCAGATGTCCCAACAGCTAGCTGTTTCTGTGGATCAGGTTTGTGAGCTTATTCCAGTGCTTTCCATTTGTTGCAGAGCATCCAGTATGTAGGCTGTAATAACCTCTGCCATGATGCCACTGATATTCTTCAGGGATCTCAGGAATGGGCTTGGCTCCACTGCTTGTTGGTCTTTTGTACTCCATCAAAAAGAGTTTCCATTGTCCGCTTATGAAAACAGTTGTGTGTTTCCGTACGCGGCTGTACTGGGTCCAAAGGAGTGGTAACAGATGCCTCATCATCCACACCAATTAAAGAATTTTTAAAGGGAAGGAAATCCTGCCATAGTGCCTGAGTCACCAAGCTAACATAAGAGACCAGAACTTTTTTTCCCATTGCGTACTGAATTAATACATCCTGAAATAATTAAAATCTTATCACTTTTTCTATTAGAAATGGGGAAAATTTTTCCTGGGTTCCTAGTTGCATGCTAATGGGATTTAAAAATCGAAAGGAGCACAAAGTAAAAAAAAAAAAATCCTAAATTCCTAAAGCTCTGCTTACCATAATTATGAAGAAAACCTTAAAAATATGTCCAAGGCTTCGTTATACAATGTTATTCAAGAATGGCTATTTCTGAGTAAGTCCATATGTGGGTATCCTTGTTCCATAATTAGCATGACTCTCATTTTTGGCTTAACTCCTTTTCAAAGTGTATTAAGTTGAGTAAGAGCATATCTGTTTGGTAAAGGAACTGAAATGTAAAACCAGCCTCCTGAAAAATACCTTCCTGTCTCAGTGTAGTAAATTTACAGGCGATAGGAAAGATAATACCAAGTCCACTGTGAGCCCAAAGTGGTGGCATTATTTTCATGGTTGCCGTATCAAGCTAGTAATAAACTGCATAGTTATTTTCTATGGTAAAAATCTACAAATATGCAATATGGACCATAAAGTTCAGTTGAGCAATGCTTTAAACTGAAAGTGAGTCATCAACAGGGACAAATGAAGGATTCTACCCCTTGTTGATAGAAGGAGCTGTATAGTTGATTGTCCCTTCCTGGGTGCCAGGTGCCCACCACAATGGCTTTGTCACTCCCCTCCTCAGGTGGCCAGGGAAGAGAAAATATGATGAAAGTCTCCTGGACTGAGACAAGAAAAGGGAGAGATCTTAGCAATTACCATCTGGGTCAAAGCAGACTCAGACTGGGGAAATTAATTTAATTTATTGCTGATCAAATCAGAGTAGAGTAATAGGAAATAAACCCAAAGCTTCAAAAACCTTGCTGCCACTCATCCTTGCATCCCAGGCTTAGCTTCACTTCTCAGTTTCTCTACCTTCACCCTACCAGCAGTGCAGATGGATGGGGAGTGGAGGATGTGGTCAGTTTGTCACACATTGTGTCTGCTACTCCTGCCAGGAGCCTACAGTCTCTCCTCAGCATCACAGCCTCCTTCGGGCATCCATCTGCTCCAGCATGGGATCCTCCACAGGCTACAGGGGCACAGCTGCCTCACCATGGGCTGCACCATGGGCTGCAAGGGTATCTCTGCAGGTGGGGCACCTCCTCCCCCTTCTTTTACACTGACCTCAGTTTCTGCAGGGCTGTTGCTCTCACATATTCTGTCGCCTCTCTGGCTAAAATTGCACAGTGACTTTCCCCCTTAAATTTGTTGTCCCAGAGGCACTACCACCATCACCAAAGGGCTCGACCTTGGCCATCAGCAGGGCCATCTTGGAGTCGGCTGGCCTTGCCTCTATTGGACACAGAAGAATTTTCTAGCATTTTCTTGCTGAAAGCCACCCCTGTAGCCCCCCTGCTATCAAAATCTTGCTATGTAGCCCAAACATGCTGTCAGATATAGGCAATCAAGCACAGGACATGATACCTTGTGTAGAAAAAAAGTGGTTTTCCCCCTAAGGGAGTCAAACAGTGCTTATTTTAACAAAGAGGAAATGGTTGACTGATACCATGGATAAGGTGGGAAAAAAATATGACCACTGGCTAGATTTCATATGGGAGGTGGCTTATAGAAGGTATCATTCTCCAGCATGATAAGACACTTTTTAATGATCATTACCCAAGATGTGTCACTAAACAATGGAACCATTTGCAAGAAAAATCTGCAAATTATTCAACTGTACAATGAAAAAAGAGGTGTAGGTAGAAAGATGCTTTTATGTGCATCTTTAACTTGCTTTGTGCTAAGAGTAATTCTGAAGCAGCTGTAATAAGGAGACATTTCATACCCAGAAGTGTGGTGCCTGTAAAGCCATCACACCTATAGGCCAGGGCATCAGAGGTGTTGGAGCAGGTGTCTGTGTGTTTTGGAGTGTATCCAAAGGGCAGCAGGTTGAGAGCATGGATTACTGGTGTCTAGAGAAGAAGGGTTTCTGGTGTTGGCTTAGAGTTGATGGCAGATCACTGACAATCAAAAAAATACTGGAGAGCACTTTTGGACTCCGTCTGGCCCAAGGGGAGTTCACTATATTCAGCAACTGCTGTCAGCTGGCACAAACTGCAATTTCAGCACCTCTGGTTTGCCAGAGCTGTAAAAAATATAAATATCACAAGGCATAAAATACAGACTCCACACCCCAGTATGCAGGCCTCACAAGGGTGATTATAGAGAAACACTTAACCCCCAACAGACACAACAGAGATATGTAAAGCACAGGGAGACATTCAGTTGACCTCAGTGACTTTATCAAATCTTTGAAGACTCTGTAGTGATTTTCATGTGTTGAAGCAATTTTCTGCTGAAGTGTTGAAAATAATCAGAGGAACTTTTGAGGAAATAACACAGTGAAAAAACTCTGAAAAACACTGACCCTTGTTTCGTGGGACTCTGTACTTCCTGTTAATGCATGTAACAGAGAAGGAGTAAACATTGTTTTAAGTGAGGAGTTTCATACAGAGGGAGGCTTTATCTTTGTATCAGTTTGTTCCTCTTTAGCATATTTGAATTGTTTACCTTCTACTACTTTCTTTCTGTTGCCTGGAAACATTCAGTAAGTTGTTAGCACCAGAGCATTAGCTGACTTAAGATTCAACTCGAATGAGCTCTAACACAAAAGCTTATCATCTGTGTTTTCAAAGTATCCCAGCAATATCGAATTAAAGGGCTTTCAGCAGCTAGGAATTAATTTTATCAGGAAAACAGCATTGAATGTACTTTTACAGTAAAATCAACTTCTTCTTCTTGACCTTGTATGCCTTGCTGAACCAAAATTTCTCACCAAAACCATTATCCCTTTCTCTGAGAACCAGACTGATGATGTTGCATGCATTACAAGTCACTAATGCAATACAATTTTTTTTAATTGCTCTTTCAACTTTTTTTCCTGATTTTAATCTCAGAAAGCTGAGAAATCTGTTATATGATACCAGCACTTTGAATCTGTAACGTGTGAACACCTCCCTGAGTTATGGTAACTCCCATTAGAGTTTATGATAGTGTTTAACCAGCACTGGTATTTCTGCTGTGCTTATACTATAAGAAGTATAGCAGACCATGGTGCACCTTGACACGGAAATCATCCAGTGTGAGCTTGCACCATGTTGGGCAAAGAGTTCACGTCTGGCATTCTAGAGTAAATATCCCAACAGCACTTATAAATGTCTGATTCAACATGTGGGAATCTCCAAGACGTATTCCTAAGCCAAAAGTATGATAATTGAAATGATTATTTGAAATTGTTTTCAGGAGAATTCATGTTGGTGATCAGTCTCAGTTAATGCCTAGCTGTAAATGTTTATTTTCGTTATGGGACTGTTTGAAACATACTGGTATTTCTCCTCGAAACATACACCACTGCTCATAGGTGAAAGAATATTAAAAGATTCACAATATCACAGAATCCACACTATTTAAGGTTGTTTTGGTTTAGAATATTTAGTGCTTAATGTCCCAAATATATTGTAACTCATAAACCTTCACTACATCTTCTCTAATGGTATTTCCCTAACTAAATGAGCTACCAGAATGAGCTTCCTGAAGTTCAAGCTGAACAAGCAAGATATCCAACCATTGTTCTGGTACATGTTAATTGGTTGAGATGGAAAGCAGTGCTGAGAACTTTCTGACATTTCATTTTAAACGCAGTTGCATGTGAATTTCATCTCTCAGTTCATCTGAGGCCCCACACCCCTCAGTTCTGAGCATGATCATATACAAAGACTGTACCTGGCTTTGAATTTACAGGAAAATCTTGGAAAAAACAGAAAGGCCACATGCAGTAATGGGGAACAAAGAAGCAATAGCTGGGAAAAGACTGATGGCAAATATTGGGAAAGTGCCTGCATCCTGCACAATGGTACTATTCATATATATAAATCACGTGCTCATGTGTTTTTCTGGATCTGGGCCTAACTGCACAACTGGATTTCTTTCAAGCTGCAAGTAAGTGCAAGGAAAAGCAGAATATAAGCATAGATATTTTTTGGTGGAGGGTGTAATTCAGGCCCATGAAGAGAAAGTCATGGTCTGTAAAGGAAAGTTGCAAAAGAGCTGGAAAAAAGAGGATAGCAGAATGCTGCTTTGCACAGTAGTAGTTTAGTTTAAGTATTTAAAACTGAACAGGCTTATTTGGTGAGTTTGAAGGTTTGTTTTCCCCCTTCTGTTCATCTTTGGTTGTATTTTCAGAGAAAGGGACTGGATGTGGAGTGAAGTCCTTCTGAGGTAAAGAGCAAGGCTATACTTTGGTCTCTGAGGAGGATGCCTACTGTTTCAGTGCAGAGTAAGGTTTTGAAAGCTTTTGTAAGAGTGCATTATGAAACCCTGAATTGGTATTGGATGGTGACCATGAAAGATATCAAGGGTGTAGGGTGTGGTAACAGATTGCTGAATATCCTGAGTGCTGTGCAGTGCAGAACTAAAGCACACGTGGGTCACAGCAGATCCCCTTCAGATCTGAACAGCGTTATTATGCAGAAGGCAGAATGCAGCCTGTTCATCTGCTGGATCAGACATCCTGCTACCTTGCTTAATATGTTCTTTTGTCAGACAGCCAGTTGGCAGTCTAAACTCTGAACAGTATATATTCTTATTTTTAGTGTTTGTGTGTTGCATAATGAAAGTATGAGAGGTGTGGAAATAAAATTGTAGCTTGGTCAGCTTCATTTTGAAGCAGATCATTTGAGTGGAAAAGCAGTGGCTATTCTACAGCCTGTGTATTTTCCTCTACACAGATATGCACAGAAATAGAAAAAGTTTGTATTAATTGATGATGATACATTAATGTCATCTAAAGATGTGGTCAAACAGGAAGATAATTTGAAATAATGAGTAAAATTGAGTATTTAAACCCTAAGATCTAACAAATGTGATATGGTGCCTTATCTAATGAGTGTAAATGGAATCTCTCATGAGATTGGAGAGCACAGTACTTTGTACTGCATAATCTTCCATTCCTATCCCAACCACATAGCCATAATCATAAGTCATTCATGACAAAAATCAATGATCCTAGTTTTTCTGTCAGCTTCTGTTCACTGTTCCTAGGAACTGTTTTTTATCTTCTCTCAAGAGGGTGTTTAGAACTTAAGCTCTCTCTCTCCTTGTTTATGTACAGCGCTGTTCATCTGCCAAATTATCATAGTGCCAAGTTCCAGCTTGGCATTTGTGGAACATTTTCCTTTCAGCCCCTTGAGAATACATGTTTTGGCCTTTCCAAAGCCAGCAAATTGTCAACACTTATGAAGTGGCGTGGTCTAGATTGAAGTGGACAGCAAAGTTATCAGCATCTGTCTCATTTTTTGTGTCTACAATGTGACACGAACTACAGAGTTATTGATGATAGCTTTTGAAAGAAAAAATATGAAGGGAGACTTGATTCTATATTTCAATAAAATTTCTCTAATTGCATGGGTAGAGCAATAAAGTTTTATAGTACATATTATATCATATAGCATACTGTTACAAGAACAGAAAAAATGTGCATCAGTAGGCCAAGCTCGTGAAAGATTGTGTAATTCTGTTCCAGTAAAATTGTTTTTTACAATCCTTTATATGGTAAGTCAATATAAAGTCAACAGACCTCATTTACAAATGGGAATCCTTCCTGTAGTCACTTTCCAGACAAGGTACCTGATCAAAACCATTTGCTATCAATTCCACTGATTGACGGTTCCTTAAAATCTTTCATTCTGTTACCTGGAGGCAAGCTGAGGACAACCACTGTCACTGAGAAAATATTGATTTTTCTAGGATATCCTGTCTTTGTTCTGCAAATAGTGAATAGACACAGAATACAGTTTATGTCATGGTGAGAAGAAAATGTTGTGATTAAGTCTGGAATCTGTGTTCTCTTAACCTTTCAGTGCTCAATTTTTACAGGTTAAAAGAAAAAATATAAAACACTCTGTTAAAATACAGCAATAGGTCATGTTGTACTTTGATAATCTGGCCAGCATTCTTCCATTACAGAATGAGAAGATGAATAAACACACAGGGCTTAACCAGGCAGAGGCTTTAAATCTATTAATTCATCTTTATGTGCCTAGATTCTGAATATCCTCCTTTGGAACAGAATAGTCAGTCTGTTAAGGTCTCTGAGGGCCAGCTTTTTGCATGTGTGCTGGCAAGTGAATCCCATGCCTTCTTGTAAATCAGTAATAGGGAGAGACAGGGCAAGAAGAGTCACAGCAAATATCTATTAGGATTAGACAACCTTGTAGCTGCTCAATAAGAAGTGAAAATTGGTTGGTCAGAGCCTGAATAGGCAGGACAAGGAACTGTTGCTGAGCTGCCAAAGTGTGACATACTTCTTTAGAGTAGAGAGGATAAGGACAGGGAGATGATTTTGCTGGAAGTGTTTTCCAGTAATGAATGTGGACCTGTCATCTTAATTCCATGTCTATTGGACTGTCCTGGGCTGCCTCCAGGTCACTCCCACCCACCTGTTCTTGTCTGCACCTGGTTTGTCCAGATTCACAGCATCACAGTCCTTTTCCACTTGAATGCTGGCAGGCCTCTGGGAGAGTCTTTATCTGGTATAGTGTAAAGGCAAGCTCACACCTGCCAGTACAGCTCTTTCCTCCTGCATTCCCAGAGTCTTCAGGAGTTTTATCACTGAAGAGCCCATGTTTAGTTCCCCTTGGAGAACAACTATAAGGTAGTGCTACAGCAAATAAAGAAGGCATGGGTACTTTGGTCACAACATCAAGCCAAAAGGGAAGAAGAGGTCTCTCATGCAAGGGTCTGACTCCATTGCCACAGCACAGAGTCTTCGGTGATGCTCCCAGTGCCCATCTCATCAGGAAAATGGCATGAGTTTCAGATGCAGTACAATCACTTGAGCAGTGTGGGGACTGCATCCTTGCAACACTGTCCATAGTCTCCTGGATGCTGCTAATTTACATGATCCATGACAACATTTGCTTCCTTACAATACCATGGATTACCCTGAGAAGTATCTGTAGCTACTGTCTGACAACTGACAGCTGCTTACTGGGATGAGCTTCTGTGCTGCAGTGACATCCTCTCTGGAGGTGACCTCTTGGGTAATATTTTAGCTCCTGCATAAATTTTACAAGGTCCCCAATAATTTCACCATAGTTTTGGGGTTTTTTTTCACTAAAAAATGTGAAATGTCAAGTGGCTCAGAGGCTGCTGTTCCCTGTTTCCCTGCTGAGAAGAGATGGATTTTTTCTGAAGTTTTTTTTCCCATATTGGTGTGGAGTAGGAACATAGTTCTCAGTGGTGGTGTATCGTGTAACATTTGGCTAATGCTCTGGGGCTATTTCTGGTAACTGCAACAGGAGTTACAGTGTTGGTAGGTCTATTATATGTTCTAATGAAATAACTAGTAGTCTGATGCAGTCTACATGAGTAACAGAGATTTGGATCCTTTCACCTCATTTGGGGCACATGTAAAGAATGAGCTCTGTGCTTAAGAGAGATTACACGGGGATTATGAAATGTAGAAACCGTAGCTGCAAAAAGCAGTTTTATTCAGCAGCAGATTACTGTCATTTTACTGCATGCTTATGAAAACTGGAGTTTCTAGTTAAAAACAGACTAAATTACCATCTAAATATTAGCCTATGTAGAAATACAGAATTTCAGTTTAAAAAAGTCCAAAAGCATTTATGGATTCATTTGAAATTCATACAGTGTCCTGAAGCTGTCTGCAGTCTCTTCAGAAACACCAAATTTAGGGAGGCCCCTACACTTGGCAGCTATCTGATGAGTAAGATAAACCAATCAAGGTAGTGGATAACTAATGCATGCATGATGCAAATGTGCTATTCCATCCATGATGGGAAAAGAAACATGTTAAGGCAGAGGTGTATCATATATTATCTTTTTCAAGTGAACGCACAAAAGAACATAACATGCCCATAGACTCACAAATGACTGACGACATTTATTCCACTTGTATTTTGGGAATTATGGATTTACCTGCTCTCTTGATGCTCTTCTGCAAAAGATCTGCTGCAGTCTATCGATTAGCTCATCCTGCACCAACTTTGGAGTAGTTAATTGTAAGTCTGCATAATTAAAATTGATTTATACAGATGGGTATGAGTGATCCTGCCCCAAAACAGACAACTGAAAAAAACACTAGAATCCTCTGATTTATTTTAAAATGGGAAGAATTTTAGGGCAAACAAAATAAAATCCAAGCAGTTAAACAAAACAAAAAATAAGGTTTTGGACTAGGAAAACGAAGCAAGAAGATAAGTCCTCAATGGAATATTGATTTCTTTTTTAATCTCACAAAAGGAGATCACACAGGGTAGAGAACATTTAACCAAGAAGACAGCAGAAAAGAAATGCACTTCCACTAAACCCATAAAGAAGCTGCAGTCACCTAGACAGAACCATAAAAAAGATTGAAAATATCTTCCCTGATAAAAGGCATTCTAAGAGAAGGACTGGGAAATATGTTTCATAGTTTTGTGATAATTTATTTTGATACTGGGAGTGAAAACGTCATTGTTTTTAGTAAACTCCTTTTTCTTTGCTTGAGTATGTTTATAGTAAAATAACTTACAATTTAATATACTTTGAAGATAAATCATCTCTGAATGTTTTCAGTGAGCAAAAAAAAATTTCCATTTTAATCTTCTTAAATTTCTCTCTATTTTTTTCTGCCTTTTCCTGAGGCTGTTAACTCTGCACGTATTAGAGAGAAGGATAACAAAGCATTTTAAATAGGCAACATCTATGCTTGTCACCTTAAAAGGGAGCTTCTTTTTCAGGCTGGTATTTTTTATTTTTTGGAATCCTGTTTTCTAACTAAGGTAGTGTTCACCAGCAGGAAGGAGTTAAATGGTACCCAAACAACTCAGGAGCTGTCTGTCAATCAGGGCTACTCTTGAGGCAGAAGCAATAGCAGGCTTCAGAAAGAGGGAAGTCTTGCTGGCATTTATTTTGCTTCTCTGTATTTATCAATTGAGAATGACTGGGCCTGAATTGTTAATAAATATGAATGGTTTATTGTGTGGTAATGTTAATAAATACAAATGGTTTATTGTGTGGTAAGATCAAAACCTATGTGAAAGAAGGCAAATATGTTTCAGAGAGCCCAACTTCTACATCTTCAACATAAGATCTCAAACTCTGTGGCTCCACAACAGGACAGGGTAGTAGTCTGTGAATGGCATTTGATACATAGCTAAATAGTCCTAAAAAAATTTTTTTAATAGTAGATATGGGAGAAAAGGGGTTTTTGGATAACTCTGGTACTATTGTCAAGCCTAAGGTCCTTAGCCACATAGGAAAGGTTCTGGTTAGAGTAGATATAACAGGAATCTGTTCTCAAAATAGAAACTGGCAATAGAATGGCAAAATTATTTGATAGTTATGCTGAATTTCTACTCAATCATAAGCAAGGTTTTATGTGTATTCTTTATGCTATACAAGGCTGGCTTTTCTTTTCTCATTTTTGCCTTGTCTTGTGTTATGAAATAGCTTCTGATAACATGAGTGTCCTAGGTCTGTCACATTTATCATTTGCTGCTATACATTCTGATTTTGAATAAGAAATTGGTAACTTAGCTTCAGTTTACATTACTGTCTTTGCCCAATTTACAGACTTACACATGATACCATAGACTCACAAGTCAGCCTTTACTGTAAGAGTAAAATGACTCAGTTTGGGCCTGGGAGCTAGAGAGCTAAATATAGTACACAGCATTAGAGCCTGGTACAGCTGGGGGAAAGAAATCCATTTGGGGACTTATAAAAGGTCAGTTTGGAACAGAGGTGCCTGGGGTGCAGAAAAACTTGCCCTGATGACTAACTTCATTCTGTTCTCATTTGAGAAATGGCATGGCAGAGCTGCTGGGGACAGAAGAAAGTATAGGAAGGTAAGACAGGGAGAGAAAAAAATGGACACAGAAAAGGTTTGAGCTGGCTGTTCCAAAAAGTAGTGCAGGATGTAGGCTATTAAGTATCCATTTCTGTAGGAAATTGGTGTTGCAGCACTGCAAATATCTTGTTGAATGCATACAAACTCATCATACTCTGTGCAAATTCTTTATTGAAACAATGATCAATGTACAAGCTACATCACATTTCATTTTGCCACTTCAGCATGAACGTTTCTCTTTGTGGTTTACGGCCGTGAGCTATAAAATCATAACAGTTATTTAAATCAAAATACAGCAACTGCTTCTCAAAAGAACACATTCATATTTGTCTTACATTTCTTGTAAAATCAAAACAGATTTCATAATAAATGAAATATAACTTACGATACTTTAGTGCAAGCAATTCCTTTGCATCTAAGAAGCTTTCAGTTGTCCCACTAAATATGGCATACTTAAGAGGCCAACGCTTAAAATAGCATGCTGCCAAGATATCCCATGAGAACTTTGAAAATTCGACACTGTTAACACTTTCTAGAATTAGTTTATCTGACCAAACTGAAAGTCAGAAAGCCCTGGTTATATGTTACAGTACTTTTGTCCAAAGGTAACTGCAAATCAAGGAACTGACATGTATCTACATTAGAATAAAACAGGCACTGATTTAAAAAAAATCACCATCTGCCTGTACATGCCATTTCGTAAGTCTTATGATTATACAGTAATTGTTAAGCACAGGAGCATACTTCTGTGCCTTACCAAGTACCAACAAACCTGCACAAAAATGCTGGTCTATGGGTTCTTCTAAATTTTTTATATGACAGACAAAAAATAACTGAAGGGTAGGTTTCATCACAAACATGCTCAAATCAGAGAACAAAAAGAGGAATCAGCAGTAAACAAAGGCTGCTCAAAAAGAAAATGTTGAGAAAATAGATGATGAATACCATGTTTAAATGATCTGATTAATATGGTGTCACATTTACTGAAAAAAGAATAATAAAGTGTAAAATTCAAATCCAACACTGATTTCTTCTGCTGCAGAAATCTAGTCATCTTTCTTGAAGTTTTGGCAAAAATGTTTGAAAATGGTGTAAAAATATTGTGCAAATCTCTTTTCCTTATTAAGCCTGGCTTTGTGTTCCTTTGCTATTAGAATGCAATTTCAGTTGGACTGGATTTTCCAGATTCTAAGTGTTTTAAGAACCATTAGTGTTTGGTGGTACAATAAATAGAAAAATGTAACAAAAGATGTGCATAGTTCAATGATGGGAACAGATTAATGTCCCTGAAGTGCTTAAGGTGCATGAAAATACATAACAATGCAAACATTAATGTTTTCTTAGAGCCAATATTAATTTTATGTTTGTTAATTGTGTTCTTGGACCATAAAGTAGCCATTTGCTAAGATGTACTGCAAGACACAATTGCATACTTTATAATAGCACAGCCAGAAATTTTGGAACAGGAAAGGCAGGTTTGGGTCTTGCTTCCCATCTGTCTTCCACAAAGGAAGTTCCCAATAGCATATAAAAAGCTTTAGGCTTTGAAGGGTCATATAATGGATGCATAAGATACTGAGCAGCATACACAAAACCACCAAAAAACACATCAACCAGAACCATCAGTTCTGTGTAAAATCTGTATTTTCTTCAGCTACACTGCTGTCCAGTTTTTATTCTGATAATAACACAAAGCTAAAAGTCCAGACTGCTTGGAGCAGTCCTACCTGTGAACTCTCAGCTCTGAGTGAGTCCAGCTCTAGAAAATTCAGGGTTCCCTTTGACCTTTCAACAGCAGGAATCCAGCACTCCACGTATTGCGTGTATCTAATCCAAGTACCTGTTGCTTTTGTGTCGTTTGCAATGTGCGTTTGTGTGTACTTCAAATGTGCCCTTTGTGGGCAACCTCTGGGGAAAAACATCATTTGTATCTTCAAGGAAGTTTACACAGTGATACTGAAGAAATCCATGGGGATTGTTTGCTCTCAAATGTTTCTCAATAAATAAATAATAAAGAGGCTGGAGGACAGCCTGAGAGAAGCAGTCAGGGTCAGAACACCATAGAAATACATGAAGAAGTCTGATCTCTATTGTAAAAATTTCATAGTTTAAAAAGATCAAAATTAAAATACTGTAATAAATATTTTTATAACTTAAAAAATTTAAAGTGTAATTTAAAAGTTATTTTTATGCTTTCAAGGAGAACATCCTTGCTTATCTGTGCAATCTTAGTTGGGCACCAGGTAGGTAACTTTAGAGTGCATGGGCATTGTTTGTAAATGCTGGACAGGCAGAAACGTCAACATGCCTCTTCTCAGGAGGTTAAGGTGAATTAAAGGAGTTTAGTGCAAGTTCCTGCTTTTGTTTCTGCCCTTGTCCTTTTTCATATCAGAAGCAAATCAAGTAACTTGAAAAACTTATGCAAACTAAACAGAAACGTCCTTTGGATTCAGACAAGAAGTTAACAGTTTGCATCATACTATTGTCAATCACACTGGTCAGAAGTGAGGTTTTTTATGGTATTCTCTTAAATTAACTTCTGTTTTACATATCTATTGCTTTGCTGGAACTCAGATATTTCCAGTCACATTCCTAAAGGGACTTTGCCCTTGCATGTTTCCTTTTGAGTATGTGCAAATGCATTTTGTATAGCAACCTGCCACTGTGGTAAGCACAAAATACATGAGACATTTGAATGCTGCCATTTCTCACAAGTTGGTTGTAAAATCTGAAGTCCATTAATAAACGTGTAATTTTTTTTTAATAACCACAGAAAGGTAAATATGGAGCCTTCTCTGCATCACCTATGTAAGTCATGGGGTATTCCTGTATTACACTGCTGGTGAGGCTCTGCGCTTTAACATGAGGAAGTTGACACAAGTCCTCAGTTCTTATCAAGGGTTCTTTTATGTACCTGCAACATTGACTTTGTCTGGCCTTGATTACCCGTGCAGTTAATATAACTGATTGCCTCCAACAGACACCTTACGGAGATGTGGCTGCTTCATTAAAATGTCCAGAGAGCCATCCACACATCATCTACCCACAGACCTAAGAGACTTCTTTTTCTACAATATACTTGATTCCAGATTTATTTTAAGTATCTATACTTATACTACAATCCTTCTTAAACAATATAAGTGATAGTTTGTTCATTAGTTCCAAACTAAATGTGTCAGGTAATTAAGTAATATGCTATTAACCCTACACAAACTCCTTGTAAGTGCTTTCTTTCCAGACTCACTGCAGAGAAGGTACGTTTTATTGTCTATCTGCAAGAGAAATTATCACTTCCCTTCCACTCCTGGCATTTCCTGGCAGAAATGTTGATCCTTTTTAACGCCACAGTTGCTGCGATCATTAAAGCTTTACTGGGGTAGAGTCACACGTACTCGAGCAGTGAACATCCTACATGTAGGAGGTTCCCAAAATCTCAACGCAATTATATCCCATTAAACAGTTTGCATGACTGTCTTTGTAATTTTATAGGACACTTGATTCTAATTTTTTTTTCAGTTTGGATACAACACTCTCAAACGGATGCTTATATGTGAATTTAGGCTTGATCTTCAGAATATATGAATTTGCTTAAAATTAAGAAGCCAAATAAAAGGGTATTTTGCCATTTCAGCCTTGTCATCAACTGATTACTGGCATTTGCAGGACTATTATGGAACCTGCATATCTTCTAGTAAGGTAGTACATAGTTACTGCTTCCAAATTACTTCAAAACAAGACATCTTGCATATTTGCAGCTGTTTGCCATATAAACTTCTGGCAACATAGAAAATGCTCAAATGTATGCAAAAAACCTCTGCAGACTGCAACTTTCTGTAAGACATTTACGGGCTTTCCTATCTCTAATATACACCTCAAAGTTGCTTCTTCATGCAAAACAAACGATTGTTGGCATCTTCATTCCATGAAAAAGGGAAAACTATTTCCCATGTGGCTAAGCAGTGTGGTCTCAAATGAAATGGAAACATTTTAACTTTCTTTAATAGCCCTCTAAATCACAATGCAGCTGAGCAAACAGGCTTTGTAAATGGGATCTATTAGGATTTTATTTGGCTACTGGAGTGCTGCCTCTTGGGCAATATTTCAAATTCACAAGTTAATATTTGCAAAAATGCAATAGATGGAAATAAAGAGAGTGAAGGAGGAAAACGGAAACCAGTTTTATGTTTAGTAAGTTCAAGTGTCCTACATCAAAGACTACCAGTGACTTCCAGGAGGCCACTACAGGTGACTCCAGCCTAGAAAACGCTGAGGTAAATGTTTCTTGGAAATATTCCTAATCAAAAAGAGCAATTAATATTAATGTAATAGCAATTACTCTGCCATACATCATGGTAAACTAAACTCAAACTGAGAAGAAAGTGCCAAATAATCCACTTACATGCTTTTGCTATGATAGTCTCCAGGTAAGGCTTAGCGGCAAGTACAATATGTATTTTTAAAAGAGCTCCACCTGATTTTCCTGCTATGCATAGATTCAGGAGTTACTATCATACATGGCTTTCATATATAACACATGTATTTTTGTCATTTGCCAATGTTGGGTCATCAGAACTGAGTTCAGCAGAAGGCTCAGGAGGGGGCTCCGCAGGAAGTGCTGGTGTTTGAGGAGTGTCTTCTTCCTTGGTGTCCAACTGCATGCTTTCCTGTGACTGACCATCCATGCAGTCCTTTTTGGACAAGGGGTGAACTGACACTTTTATTGCAATCTGTTGAGGTGGCTCATGCAGTGATGATGCGTCCGAGTCAGCTGTGGGAGATTCACTGCGCGTCAAAGCATTTGGGATCATATAAAGCTCATCTGTTTCAGTGGTTTCCTGGCCTTCTGCCGTCTGCCGAACAAAATTCTGTCCTTGCTCCTCCAGACCGACAACCTCCATAATTTCTTCCATTATAGTCCTGCAGTTCATGATGAGAGGTGGCAAAGGTACGCTCCGAGCAAGCTCTTCAATATAGCGAGCAAATTCCATGGTCTTGAACTGGGTTACTTTGGCAAGCTCGAGCGTTTTGGCTGATGTGATAATTGGGATACGCTTTGCAATCTCAAAGGCCTTCTGAAGTTTCTCTGCCCCTTCTGTTCTGAAGAATTCATTGATTGCTTTCTCGGTTTTCTTCAGATGACTGCTCATCATACATAACCGAGTAATGTTCAGTATCATAACAATAGTAAAAGCTACAAGGCAGACAATCATGTAATAGATTCCCATATCTCCAGAGGTAAAAACAACTCTCAGCGTCACAGTGTTGTTAACGCTGCCATACGTATTAGATGCGACACACGTGTATTTACCTCTGTCTTCAAATGACACGCGGGTAATGTTTAGTAGCCCATTGTCAAGAAACCACCATTTTCCTGTTGGAGAGGAAACAGAGTAACTTAGAAGTAATTTGTCACATGATCAGCATAGTCTTAAACATCAGCTTTGTCAAACTGGCTTCAGGTTTTGGAAGAAGGAAATAATGTTCACAAGAAGACAAAGAATTTAACAACCTAATGGCCTGAGATCCTATCTGTGTTACTACCAAATCCCTGACATCAACTGTGGATAGTCAGAGCATGCCCTAAAAGGGTCTCATAAAAAATGCTAATATGCATCACATCTATCTCAATCTTGTGGTTAGTTAAGTTACAAAGATAGGGCTACTTACCCCAGAGAGCCTCCCAAACACAGGTCACACTTCCTCAAAGAATAGGATGAATGAGATTGGGAGGCAGCAAAACCTACTAAACCCTTCTTGTTTTGTTCCCTGACAAGGCGTCTGCTTACAATTGGGTTATTTTTGGTGTTTTGTTACACTATCTCATACAATTCTGTTAATGTAAACCTTAAAAACCTTAACATTTCAGACATCATATACTACATTGCCTGCCCTCTGAGGTGTTGCAAAACTGATTTCAAAGCATGATTTTAAAGAAAGGGAAGTAGGATAGGAGCAATAAGATAGATGGGGAGGAGAAGAGCCCTGACAGGGAACACCTTGTTTGTCAGTAAGAACCTCTACACACCACAGCAGAATTTCTTTTACTTTTAAAAGTAATTTCTATCAATGTAATGTAATTGATAACTTTGTCCTCTGCATGGACATATACATTTCATGTACATGAACACTTCATATTCTTTGAACCTAGCACAGCAGGACAGTTTAGTTATGAAACTGCATTTGAAATAACATGTTAAAAAGCCATCACTCCTGTCACTGCTAAAGTGATTCAAGATTCACCTAGTTACTGTATTTGCCATTATATACTGGTAATGAATTAAGATTTTTAGTTCCTCAAGTGAACTTAATTTTTATTCAAATATCACTACACTGTTAAAGAGCTGAGGACATATATTTTTTTCTTGGTGTGATATGGCTTCTTAAATTGCAACTTTGCTATAAGAAACCTAAGTCAACTCCAACAGGAAAACCTGGTGTCATTTCTTTCCTTCGTGTAAACTGACTCCTGGAAGTGTTCACATGGTGGAGAACAGCCAGAAAAAGGAATGCCTCTGTGCCTTCTGAACACTTCATACAGGGAGGTATCATACAGAAGATTTCCTTTAGAAGCAATAACAAAGGCTGATATAAGCCAACAAGATCAGCTAGTACATACTGCTGCTCAGAGGAAGACTCAGCTGTTTTCAATCTCTGTAACACAGTCCCAAGCCATTCCTGACAGATATTTGCTGAATGTAGTAATGGAATTTCAATAACCTTCCACAAAAAGGAATATCAGGTGTTCACCTGTCTTTACTATCAGAGAGGGTTTTTTTCCTTAAACCTAACCTAACCAACTGTTAATTGTTAATTGCCTATTAAGGCAGCTGAAAAAAGACACAGAACCTGTGATCAGAGAACTAAGCCTGTGCAAAATCCTGTGCAATCATGTAAATCACAAGGCAGGATAGCAGTCCTGCCACAGGTTGATGTATACTTCACTTCTAAATTTATTTTATCCTTTTCATGGAAGTTCTTTCATTGTTAGAAAGATTGTTCTTTTTTTTTTTTCCCTTTATTTCTTTCAAGGAAGAAACTGTGGGCAATTCTGAAGCGCCTTAGTGAAAAACCCCTTTAATTCAGAGTAGTTATGGGCTTTTACCATGTTCCAAATTTTTCTAATTAAACATGGCTTACCCAAATTGGGTTTTTTAACATTTTATCCAGTAGAAGCCTATGTAGAAAGTATTCCCACAAGATCCCTGCCTCGGTTCATGTGTACAAACAGCTCTTAATTACATTTTTTTATCCCCTTACTTAGAAGTTTTAACTTAACTGAAACAATATTTTTTACCCTAACATATTTCTTGAAAATAGCTGAATCATTTTGCCTCAAATTAAAAAATGCAGAATAAATAAAAGCTCAGTCTAAATCAGACCTTCACCTTTAAAAAAAAAATCACTTCAATCTGCTAAAGTTAGGCAAATTCAGAGAAAAATTCCTTTACAGAGGAAATGTTAGCATCTGTAACAGATGGCACTTCTTCCTCCAGCATAAAAAATAGAGTATTTGATGCTCAGTATTTCTTTGAATTACAATGCTGGTCCTTTTTACAAAATAGATTTCTATTAATTGTGAAATAATAAGATACCTTCTGATGTACTCTGGCTCCAGCTGTTATAAATGACATAATCCTGACATATTAGGCCAAGTAAAAAACAATTATTAGAAAAGGTATCATTGCTAGGTTTTGATAACAATTCAATGCCATACTTAACTTCACAAAGAAGGGTCTGAAGCTAGGAAACATTTCTTACAGAAAGACAGTTGCTTAAAGGAGGCGTTGTACTGTTGAAATTTTAAGTGATGTTGCCTTAATACTACATCTGCACTTTTTACTGATTTTGTCAAAGTTTTTGTTGACCTACCTAAATGTTTGTTTTAACTACCTCTCTCAGCTGACTACACAAAAACCTAAATTAGATGCCCGACTACAAGGGAAATTTTCTATTAGTGAACCTTAGCAAAACACTCCAGCACACTAATTGCTGTTATGCTGCCACAACCACACAAACCATGTTCAAAAGTCTGCTTAGTAGCTCAAGTAGTTCCTTTCTCTAGCTTTACTCAGAAAATGATAACATGCTGTACTGTAGAACATAACCAGTTATGCAGTAAGCTCTTACAGACACACACTGCTCTGTCACATCAAGCTGGGTCAATCATTACTCCCATCACAGCAGAGTTCTCTGTCAGGTCAGCCATTAGTTAGGCATGCTGTCTTACAACTAAGAGTTTATTTCATCATGCTGTGAACAAAGCAGGCACTATGGAAGGATTACATATACCCACACTCCCCTCAAACACTCCCTGAAAGTATAACTAGGATTATCACCCCAACCTTCCATTTAAGGAAAATAAGCTCATATGTAATTATGGTCTCTGGCAGATGCCACTGAAGAGTCTTAACTAAAGCCAGGAAGGCTCGAATTTGGCCTGTCCTTCTGACTGCTGCCCTGTATAAGTTCTGCACTTGGTTGTTCAGGGCATCTCCTGTTTCTCACACTACCGTGGCACTGCACATAAAGACAGCAGGCGTATCAGGGAGTTAGCTGTGTTGAGTTCACGCTGACAAACTATTCTCATATGTCATGAGAATCCTCCTTTGAGTTGGGAAGCAGCTTTTTAATCTTTTTTTGGTGCCAGAGAAGAACAAAGGAGGACGGAAAAAGAAATGGGAACAAACCCGAAGTCTTCCAATGAAAAGAGGCCTGTCTACACCTTCTGTTAATTGCTTCAGCTTCTTGCTATGTGTTGCTATAAATAACACATAAAAAGATACTGTTTTCTTCCAAGGTGCACATAAAAAATTTATAACTGCCACCAGGCTTTCATTTATCTTCACACAGGAAAATACCACAGCCAGGCCATTAAATTCAGGTTATTTGTCAACTTGCTGAAACCAGAAGTGTCTCTGGACAGGCGACATCAGTGCAATTACTAAGCTCCTACCTTTATTCTCCTCCTCTTGGAGCAGGCGGCCATTGGAATTGTACCATCTGTAACGTGGACTGGGACTCCCTTGGACATTGCAGTCGATCAAGGCACTGCTGCCCTCCTTGACTATGATGTGGTCGATGCGGGAGATCACCGCCGGCGCGGCGCCCGTGTGTGTGTCGCTGCGGTTGAAAGTGCTGTTGCTCACATCCTCAGCAGTGCTCCAAGCTGCCAGTAAGATGACAAGGCGTGTGGTAGGCAGAAAGTACAACAAGTGGCGGCTGTTCAGAATGTCCATTTTCCTTCAGTGGGGGACACGACTGGCCGGGAACTGGTTCTGTTGAATGCAGGTCCTTGAGGCGAGCAGGTCACAGGAGAGTTCTACTTTGACCTCTGCAATTTTATGTTTAAACTATCCTATAAAATAAATAAATAAGTACAGTGAGATGGCATATGTAAACAATCCATTAGATGTGCTCTTTTAAAATAGTGACACATCCATTAATGCATTTCAGCATCATCAGCGCAGTGTCGTGTCTAAATGCTAATGTTATCACAGTCCTTATCCTTACTGGAAAAAGATGCATACATTTTCCTGACAATGGTGTTGTTCAGACCGACAGGCATAGGAGAAGGCTTTTATCACCTAGACACTTAGCAGCAATTTAGCTACAGAAGCAGCTACAGTCTTATGCCAAAAATTCAACAGATTTTTCCTTTTTATTTTTTTTTTTAACATTTCCAAAATCAACAGGAAAACCAAAGGTACAGCATGTTAAAAGCTGTCACTACCAGCAGCTCTATCACGTGCATGGTCTTAGATGAACTGTGAAACATGGTGTAAGAAAGAACAATTCCAGGAAGGGTTTTTGGATCTGATGTTATAATCCTTGATATCCACAGTTTTTCTCAAACACAGCAGCACATACAGCAAAACATCTCAGATCATTCACTTTTCTTAAGCCACTGCTGTCTGAGATAAAACGTAGCATGGAAGAGTATTCTTAAAACAGGGTATTTCACGCTTGATAATTTCAGTGTTGTTATTTTTAGAGCAGATTCGCAGAGAAGAGTATTTGCTAGTGACATAATTATGGTTAATGTTCCTTTGAGATACAAATGAAGTTAGGACTTTTCCGTTCCTTATGTGGCATTAAGCATTTTGCCTGTGTACTTTTTGCACACTCTCCCTACAGTATTTTCCCTCAACTAATCATCCACAATGAGGCCTTTCTGAAGCAGTGATTTCAGTTTCTGGACAGAGGCGGGGAGGTTACAAATGTGCTCTCTATTGGCCTCATTATGCTCTCAGTGAACACAATTGGCATTCAGTACTGACTGAGGGCACAGTGTTGGCCTCAAATTAAGCACCTTGGAAAATTTCACTCAAGAGTCTAAAGGCCACAAATCATGTTAAAATCATATTAAAATCCAACTATATTTGTTTCACTCACGTATTTCTAAGGTAAATAACTGAAACTTAGTGAAACTTATTAGTTAGAGGAATTTATCTGGAATCCAAATATAGGAAACTATCTAACAAACTTTCCCCAAATGAACGTTTCCATTTCAAAACTGTTTGTCCCATGGTAACTCATCTGCCTTAGCATACAAAATAACTGCTGACAAGATCAATTCTCTAGATCAGTTCCATATATAAAGGAAACACTAAAATAAGAAGAAACAAACAAAAGATCCCCTTTATTATTTTCTTCTGTATTCAAAAAGGAAAGAAAGCAATATTACTGTCTTTCACTGGTAATATTTGACTTAGGTTGTTTTCTTATGCATCCTCTCTTCTCGGTAAAGCAATGAACTTGCTTTTATACGAATAGATACAGCTGTTACTGAAAAAGCGAATTAATTCTTCTATTTTAAAGGATGAATCATTACTAGAAATAAAAACCTATGATTTTTTAGATAAAATGCAGGCATGATGTAGAGGTCTGTCCCAGCTTCAAGCCCGTCCTTGGTTTTTATCTGCTTTTATAATTACTGAATGTGGAAGTATTTCTCTTGAAGAGACAGAATAATTTTTAACTTTAAATTAATATGCAAATGTCATTTTTCATATAAAGCTATGTAAACAAAGACTTCAGAAATCTACTTCCAATTACACAAAGCAGGTAGAGTCTGTGCTTTTGAAGATCTGTACAGGTACACTCTGAGTCAGCAGTTTGGGAAAAAACCTTCTGTTCTGCCTATTCACTTCAGTAACTATTTACATCTCATTTCTACTACTCCATTAACCTTAGAGACTCACATTCTTCATAATTATACATATTCAGTCTATAAAATGTTTCTGTACAGTGTCACAGATCTGCATTGCGCCATACAGAAAAGCCAAAATCACACTTCCTGGCAAAGGAGCAGGAACAGAGACTGGCTGGATTAAGACAGTGGGAAGGGCAAAAGAACAATATAAACTGATTAAGCTTTGTGTTCTAATTACTGCCTGCAGGTTGTTATTACTGTATTTGGGTCTGTCATATATTTTTACAGCAGAAAAATCAGTAGCAGTCAAAAAAAGGTGTTTATTGTGGAGAGCAATTTGCATTCCAGAAGGAAATGAAATAGCATCTCCCCAATGGGTGAACAGAAAACCTGTAAGGAAGGGACCAAGAGTGTATTAGGAAGCTCAAGGTAGCTGACAGCCCACTGACTCTGCACGGCACAGGGATGTGGGCGGAGGTTTGGAAGGTGTGTGATGGCAGTAAGGCGTTGCCTATTCCATATGTTTACCTGTTTTGAAAGCAGGGCATATGAAGGCAGAAACTGTACCTTTGTGTAGTGATAGCAAATGTGACTGGTCCACAATATGGCTAAAGGGTCTATTACTTGTCTGAAGCTAACAGTGACCCCCTCATTCTGGCCCAGAATTGAGCCATAAATAGCTGCAGTAAATTTTAAGAAATAGAGATGAATAATTTATGTCTACTGTGTAAGAGTCTTACCTACTCCTTCTTACTCCTGGGAATGTACTTTCTCATGTATGTTCCTGGAATGTAGAATATTAAGAAAACACTGAATACCTCTGTAGATACATTTCTATTTGAAATAAATACAGTTTGATTGCTAATACAAGGAATAATCAGGCAGTAGAATAAAGCAGAATGGAAATGAAGGTGCTTGCTTTCATATGCCATCCATGGAAGTGCCTGAGTATGTTTGAGGAGACAGGGAGAGATCTCTCTGAAGAATGGTGATTTAAGATGCAAGTTTAGGCAAATGTTCCGAAGGGCAACTAGGAAGCAGCAAGCAATCTTTCCTTTGGGGTGCATCCTCTCCAATGTTATCAGGGAACAAAAAGAAACTGAAGAAAGCAAAGAAGATGTTCTTAGCCCCAAGTGACACAAGAAAGTTACAGGGTGGCCATGCTGGGACCTAATGTCCAGGACCCTCTGCAAATCTGCTGGGCATGCCCTAAAATGCTAGAGTCAGGTTAAGAAAGCAGGAAGAAGCAGAGAGAGAACTGAAAGGGTAGAAAATGTGCTCACACCAGATGCTGATGCAAAGGAAGATTTGCTGAGAGTTCCTGTCCTCCTGCTTTGCCAGGAGGCACAAGAGCAGCCTGAGGATATCAGGGAACACAGATCTGGGAGCCAGCTGCTTTGCTAAACATAAGTGATGTAATGAGTTATGGTTTAATCACACAACTAAATGGGGAGAAGACTGAGACCAAAATAGGACTGCTAGTGATATCTGGCAAAGCAGCAAGAGAATCCAGAGTATTGGAGAAGTGGGTACAGTGCTGTCACTCAGGATCTTGGCCACGAGAGGCAGCAATTAGCTATGACCCATGATAAACCTTATGAAGGCAGCCAGAACTGTAACCTTTTAATCTCACCTAAGTCAGAGAAAGCTGGATTGACTAGCCTAAAACAAAGATTCCTGTAATAACTCCTCGAGACTAACACGGTGCTCTAAAGAAGGAGGACATCTGCAATCCTGAGATTTGCTTTGTAGGAATAGATTGAGTCCCAGAGCATTTTTGCCATGAAAAGGTCACTAAAAACAAAAAGTTAATTTCTGGTCATGGAAAGAATGTAATCACCAAATACATGAGCTACCTGTAAAATACTTACAAAAAACAAAACTCTATATAATATAGTTAATGTGGTTACATATACTTTTGTTCTTTTTTTTTTCTTTAAAATTTGCAGTGCATGAAATGGAAAAAGAACACCTCTGGCTATTCTGAGCATGTTTTCCACCCAAAGCTGTGGGATAGGGACAGGTTTTACCTCTGAAGATGGAATGAAGGGAATCCCCAAACTCTCCTCCAGCATCTACAACATATATATAGGAAACTTTCCTGCTGTATTGTATCTGGAGCAACATTTGCCACTCAACAATGCTTGCCAGTTGTCCATAGATTAAATAGTTCTGGTTTTTAATTCTCCAGCCCAAATGGTGTAAATTGAAAATATTAAAGTAACAGATTTACTGCTTGTGAGATTAACTGCCAAGGAAAAATACTTGAGCCACATGAGAACACATGACAAGTTTTTCTTCTGAGTGACGTGACAGCCAGCCCTTGCACGCTCTCCATGCATTTCTATCCAGAGAAGTCCTCTGGAATGTGCTCCGGAAAAAAGCAGAGCTGCAGCGTCATAGTTTTACTCCTAATTAATGTGAAACACAGAAAAAGCTGCAGTTACAACTTCTCTGTCCAAAATCAAGTATCAGACTAAACAGAAGACACAGGTAGGACTGACCAGGAACATTAATCAGAGTCATGTTCTGATTGACCATTCATTTTTTCATGTCCTTGATGTGTTTGCTTCCCATACTACTGCCACCAAAGAAAATGACTATGGGTGCAGGGTCATGGTTGTAAGTGCTGCATTTGTGCAGAACAAAATGATGACAGAGCACAAAAGAACAGAAAAGGAGGGCAATGATGCATACCTTTTCCTGGCTTGCTCACATCTTTAAGACTGGCCTGTTCTTGTTCTTGGAATAATGTGTAATCCTATTAGCTGTGAGGTTATTCAATTCAGAAGTGAAGCACAAGAAGCCAGCTTACTGCATAATGCATAAATTGTGCTCCTATAGCTTTAACATCCCAATGCTATTTTCCTTGGCTTGTAAGTGACCAAGAAAATTAAATTATTTCATTCTAGCTGTCACTTGTCTAAAATAAGTATAAAGGCTGATGCTACAAAACAAAATTAAGGCTAGTTTTTTATTATTCAAAAACTACTTGCTACTTTTCCTAGTTTCCGTAGGCAATGTATTTAAAGAGTGGGCAAAAGTAAAAGTTAAGAGGTGTTAGTGAAACAGGAATGCAAATGAAGGAACTTGTGCCATAAACGGGAGAAGCTCACTGCCAGTTCATAGGCTTATGAGTGAGAACAACCTACTGAAAAGGTCTAATTATTAGGGTCCAGACATGCAGATGAAAAGAAATGTCACTCATTTACAACTAGCAGAAAAATTCTGACTTATTTTTCTACTCATCTGTCAGTTGATAAAATATTAATGCTTGGTTCCAGAAGAGCTGCTCTGTTCATTCTCCTGGAGTGGGGGATTTCAGTCCTTTGTAGCTTCATGGCTTTCTGTTTCCCTGGCTACATTGAATAGGTGACCTGCTGGTGGTGTTTGTAAGATGAAGAGCTTCCTTCTGCACATCTAGACTGGGGCTCCCCAGCTGGGCAGCAGCCCCCAGCTATACACTTATTTAGTCTCTTCAAGTGCCTTCAGTTGCCTGGGAGTTTTAGGAAACCTCTCAACAGGGCTGAGCCCTGGCCACGTGTGCTCAGCCACCTGGTGTCACACTTGCTGCCCTCAGCAACCTGAGGGCTGGGTATAGAGAAGACAGACACAGGCTCCTCTCAGAGATATGCTGTGAAAGGACATGAGACAAAGGACACATACTGCAACAACAGAAATAATGATTATTTATGAAAAAGCTTTTAAGCAGGACATCAGTCAAGCAATAGGTTGCCCAGATGGAATCCCCACCCTTTGAGAAGTTCAAAACTAGACTGAACTGGTTTACACAGGCCCTGCTTTGGGCAGGCTGTTGGATCAGATGGCCCCCAGAGGTCCCACCCCCATCAACCTAAAGAAACTCTAATACTCCAGAAACACAAATACAAGAATTGCCTTGGGGAAGACAATGTGAAAAAATATGTCTGATCTTAAAAATTATTATACTGGATGCTGGGAAATTGTCTTCATGGTCTCCTTCATAATTTTTTGAGTTACACATTTTAGAATGATAAGACAGGCTGAGGGTGTTGACTACAGCCTGAAAAAAAACGTATTTGGCCTTCTGCATTGTACTTACGTGGTAAGAACAGTACATCTCTTTACCACACAGAGAAGACTTATTTTCAGCCAAGGTGAATCTGACCATCTTTGTTGCCCTCCTCTGGACTTGCTTCACACCATCCACAACTTTCTTGTGCTGAGGCCCCCAGATCTGGATGCAGTACTCCAGCTGAGGTCTCACAGGGTAGAGGAGAAGGGAAGAATCATCTCCCTGATTGTCTCAATTTCTTGACACAGGATAAAATAAGGGCTGGGAATCTATGAAGATTCAGGAGAGACTGTATACAATTTACAAGTACAGGTTCATAGATGTTGACAGCCTATGATGAATGTGGGAACTTAACTTTGGTGTATGCATTGTCCTCTGAGTGTATGACCCTGGGCAGTGAACAGGAAGGGAGGTCAGTATGGCAACCTGGAGACCTTCTCTAGCACTCCTGTCTTAAAAAATTATAACAAAGAAGCCTATAAATTAATTGTATGTTTTGCAGGCATTGGTAAATTCTTACAGGTAAACATTTATCAATCTGTTTTGTAAGGTGACAAATGATAAATAATAAAAAAAAAGAAAATGGAAAAATCAAGGGCTTATTCTACCATTAATGGAAGAACTTGAGCAAAACTTAGTCATTATCAGTTTTTGTCTTCTAAAATTATTCTGGTCTGAACACACACAACACTGTAGGGGGTTACAAAGGAAAGAAGCATCATAAAGATACAATTATCTTAGTTTCAGGGTTCCACAGTGTAACAATACACTGCAGCAAGAGAGCAGCAAGCAATAAGGTGATTACCTATTTCAGATGTGTAATTGAAAATGAATGTTATAGCCAGACTTTTCATTTAGGGAAAGAAGCATTTGTCTTCCTGTTCAGCAGGGTACGATGAAAGTGTTTTCCTGTTGCCTTTATCAGTTGTGTAAATGTTTTAGAATTTTTTTTACTGTAAATTTCTCCTCAGTTTTGTTCCTCTTTATCCTACTTCATGCCTCAATATTGCAAAACTAGCAAGCACGTGACATCCTAGAGCTTCACTTTAAATATTTGAATGGACCCATTGATTTAACCATGTCTTTGAATGGTCTGATGTGCACTCTCCTGATGTCAATGAACACTCAGAGATGCTAATCCATTAGCCTAAAAAAGAATTAATGAAGACTGTCAGTGGGTAATTATTGGAGAGATTATTTAAAAGTACCTTAAGAATGCCAAACCTCTGGAAAATCCCCTTTTGATGCCACAGCTCCTGTAATTCCAGCATCTCTGCTGTATCAAATCAACTTTTCGCAAAATACACTGAAGAAACAAAAGCACTCAGGCAATTTGGATGCTTAACTTCTCATTAAAAAGTTGTAATTCAGTTGTGCACACTTATATGGACTAAGAAATCCGAGTTTTCTTTCTATGTGGTATTTTAATGACCGCAGCAAAAGCAAAGTTCTATATTTAGTGGAGAAGCTTGCTGTTTTCCATCAAGGCAGGTACTGTCGTGAAAATGTCCTACTGAGTTGTAGGCTACCCAGATCATAAAGCAAATTTAACACTATCAGTAGTGGAGATTTTTCAAGGCCCAGCTTATATTTGATTAAGTATAAATACTTAGAAGAATTTTATTCTTAGAAATAAAAACTTTGTTCATATAAAGTATCTAGATTTACTTGGTATTTGTGTTTATTTGGAAACTGTACACCTACCATTCAATATAGTTTTGTATACAAAGCTCTTATTCCAGAAACATTTGTATGGCTTTAAGAGTCCCTTGCAAACTTCCAGCATAGCTGCTGGTTTGCTGTTGCAGTAAATGCAGGTGGACCGATGTTGAAAAGTTCCCTCTGTTGAGAAAGGAGGGACAATGAAGACACACACACAATCCCTCCCACACTTCCATGTACATTTGTGCTCTCTGTGGCCTCACCAAGTTCTACATATCTTTCATTTTCTTTACACACCTCACACCTTTTGTTTATTCCAGCACTCTGTAAGCATTATTCTGCCAACAGGTTAAATAGCCAAAGTCAGCAAATGCAACAGGTCTCATATGCTCTTGGCAAGGCTTATGAGACTCTGCTAAGAACATAGCAATGCAGAATGTGGCCCAGTTCACTTCCTTCCACTTCCTCCTTTGAGTCCTGTTTGTCAAAGCTAACCATCCTTTAAGCACTTTTAGTGGTTTTCTTTTTCCAAAGGAAGAAGGAAAATTCCAGATGTAGCACATTTAAATAACACATGACATTAAAAATTAAGTTTTGCTTAAACAAAGATACGAAGGACTTTGCAGGCTAAAAATTCTATTTAAACTCTAAATTTTGTACAACTGAATGTTTTCAATGCACTGATAAAGCTTTTATTATGCTATTTTAACAAAAAGCTCCCATTTTATTTGGAACATAAAAGAAAAAAGAATAGGAGAAACCAGATTTGAGTAAGACTAATTCTTCTCTATCCCTATAGAACTGTAAGATGGATATAATTTTTAATGATTGGCTTTCATGTTAATTGGTTGCTGGGATACAGGGTAAAGAGGTTATACATAGATGCCATGATTAGGACAGGATTAACCTTGTCAGAGGGGGAATTTAAAGGAATCTAACCACTCGTGACTGATTGCAATTGAAAGTGATTATTTCAGGTTAAAAGTGTCTGCACCTCTTTCCTCCACAAGTAAGAAAGGGGACTGGAGATGGTTTCAGACACTTTTGCCCTGCACCACACAGCACGTAAGTCTTGCTTGTACCCAAAAGTGATCAATTCAGCCCTTTCCAAGCATGACTTTATATTGCAATACATATGCAATAATTTAGCTGAAGGACTTCAAGAGTTTACTAAAGAGCCTCTGTAATTTCAGACTTGTGTGCTGGTTATGTCTATGTTGCATTGAAAAGTGTAACATTAAAGGCACATAACTTTCTCAGCACCCAGTACTGTGTGTGTACCACACAGTCACACACACAGGATAGGGAACCA
>VZRX01008969.1:10091-24951 GCA_013398075.1 Notiomystis cincta | reverse complement strand
GATGGGGATGGGGATGGGGGTGTACCTGCTTTCCAGAAGAGGTGGCTCTGCTTCCCTGTTACACTCTGAGCTTGGAAGTTCCCAGCATTAAGCTGTGGCCTGCCCTGCCTGGGTCTGACCATGCCTTCAGCAGAAGGTTCTGCACCTCAGGTCTTGCCTTGTGGAAACCCAGAGCTCTGGCTGGGGGACAGTCCAAGAGCCAGGCAGCTCCTGTCAAGGTTCATCAGTGTGAAGCCCTGACAGCAACAACCCCCAGGACACATGGCCTTCTCAAAATGCAAACAATGACAAGTCTGGGTGGCACAGCTATCTGCACAGACTTTTACCTGCCCTCAAGGAGGCTCCTTCAGGATGCTCCAGGTGGCAGCTTGGTCCTCTCTTGGACTGAACTGTAAAACTAAACACAGTGAGTTGCAAAGGGCAGATTCTCCACTCTGACACCCTGACACAAGAGACCCAACAGACCACAGAATCTCATGGACTGGATGTGGCATCAGCTTGAGACAAGAAGGGACTTTGGATGAAGACAAGCCTGCCCTCCAGTCTCAGGTAGCTCAGCTATCCTTGCATTGTCCTATTTTAAAGTTCTTACAAGATGAAGAGCTGCCTCCAGGCAGGAAAATCTTCCTTGAGTCTCACCTGAATCCTCCTTCCTGCAGCTGGAGCCTCTCAGTCATGATTGTGCACCATGATCCTGGCAGAAAGATCCATCCTCCACCTTCTCTGTGCATTTGAAGACTTCTCCTGCCTTCCTCAGCTGTCCAGGGTAAACTTCAGCACCTCCAGCTCTCAGGGCTCTGCTGGTGATTGCTCATCTCCCAACACTCTGCAGCACATATGATCCCTATCTTTCCCAAAGTGCTGGGGCTTCAGGAATTCCCTTCCCGAGGGCTTCCCCTTTCACAGCCATCCCATCAGATCTGCTCCGCTGTGCCAGGACAGCACTGAGCCAAAACTCACCAGGGTGAACTCTGAGAAAACCTTCAGCAGCCATCCCTGCACTCACTTCAGCTCCTGCCATCTTGCTAATGGTTTCCTGAGGTACAGCACAGACCCAGATGGAGAGCTGTCCTTTGGTGTTAGCACAGAGCCCTGGCATGGCACAGGCTGCAAAAGCAGAGGGAATCAGAAGCTGGCTGCTCCCTGCTGTAGCAGCTGGGGCAGGTGGCTGTCTTGGGCTCTTGCCAGGGTGCAGCTGGCTTTTCTGGTGGAGCTTGGGAGTTCAAGAAGCATTTGGACAACACTCCCAGGCACAGGGTGGGACTCTCAGCCCTGTCCTGTGCAGGACCAGGAGATGGACTCAATCATCCTTGTGGGTCCCTCCCAGCTGAGGAGAATCCACGATTTTAGGAAGAGTTAAGCACAGGGAGGGAGGCAGGCAGCCCATGGCACCCAGGACCCTGACTCTGGACCCTGACTCTGCAGCCAGGACCCTGACTCATGATTTCCATGGCCTGCTTTGCAGCCCAGTTCCACTTTCCTCTTTGTGAAAGGCTTCAGGTTTATTTCTGTGATGGCTCAAGTTTGTTGTGAACCAGAACTGAAGTGTTGAGCTGGACAAGCTGCTGGTTTTCACTGCTCCTCAGAATAGCAGCTCTATTTCCTAAGCCTTATTTATAAACTGCTGCTGTTTGGGGTTTTTATGACAAAGATAGTGAGTCCAGGAAATCAGCAGTGGTTTCTGTTATCTGGAGCACAGCCACACGAAAGAGGGAAGAGGGTGTCACACTCCAGGAGCCTTTTCATGGAAACCAGTATCTCACTGCTTTGCCCCTTGAGAGCCAGATATTTATAATCCCTCACACTTCCTCTTCCTGCTCCTTGCTCCACCAGCTCCAAAACTTGCCCATGCTTTTTACCCCATGAAAGGACTAGCAGGGGAAGGCCACCTCTCTTCACTTCCTTCACTTCCGTGTGTAATTCATGGCTCACAGAACAACACAGAACAGTTGCAGCACCTCAAGTTGTCTCCAGTGGCCCTTCCCACCTACTGGTGTGTTTTGGGAGTCCCTCCATCAACCCACACCTCACATTCCTGCCCAGGCACAGCTCAGGTCCACAAAAGCCCTGACATGCCCCACACTTCTCAGAGCCAGAGCAGGAGGGTGCAGTGAGGAGCCCAGGGATGTGGTGGTTGAGCATGAGGACATGGGCACCCAGGGTGGCTCCAGCTCCCCAATGCAGATTGCAAATCTAACAGCCAGGCATCAGCAGCACCCTCCAAGGCACTCCCAAAAGAACAGAAGGTGCTTGGAAGCCCAAGAAGATGTCGAGAACTCCAAAAAGTAGTGCCCAGAAACTGCTGTACAAAATACAGGAAAGAAGTGGAGTTACTGGAGCTGACAGGGCCAAAACACGAAGGGGTTGGAGCATCTTCTGTGTGAGGAGAGGCTGAGAGAGCTGGGACCCTTCAGGTCTAAGAGGTGTCCATTCCCTGTGCACAGGGCTGGTGAGGACAGACGATCTCCTGGCCCAAGCAGAGGAGCCCACGGAGGCAAAGGGCAAGGCAGGGATGCCACAGCAAGGTTTGTCAAGCTGGAAGACTTCAGAGCTCACAGCAGGCTGTGAGACCTGTGCTCCCAGTCCTGCCACACAGGGAGTGTGGGCTGCCCCAGTGAGCAGTGCAGAGCTTTGCAGTGATTCACACCCTGACCTGCAGGTTTGGAGCAGCTTGGCTCTAACACAGGGCTCCGGCCAGGCCACTGCAGGGAGCAGCCACAGGCTTCACCACACCCCAGCTACAATATCTGCTCTGGGGACAGCACCTGGGCAGGTGCCCTGAGAGAGCAGCAAGAGCTTTCAGCCACCAGAACAGCTGCCTGTGCACAGACCCCTCAGCTGCCTTGTGCTCCCCTTCCCCCAACACCACCTGCCCCAGCACACACCCAAAGCTCAGGGACCCAAATGCTGCACGGTCCAAAACATGGGCAACACCTGCCACATTCCTGAGCAGTGACACTGGCTCACCCAGTCACAAGCTCAGAAGCATTCCCCTGTGGCCATGGCTGTGAAACACACCGAAATCTGGATGAGCCCGTGGAACACAAGCATCTCCCATGTTGTCTCCAGTGAATGGTGATCATTCCAGGAGTGCCTGCAAAGTCTGTGTGCTGTGTCACCTGCTCCCACACCTTGAGAAGGACACTGCATTGCTCACACAGCTTTGGGAAAGGGGATTTTAGCTGGGAATGCTTCAGAAACCTTTGCAGCTGCTCATGTGGGGAGAGTAGCAGCACATCTCTGCCACCTTGGGCTACTTTGCAGGGCCCACATCCATGCAGGACCTTGCCAGTCCTCTCGAGCCCAAGCCCAGTCCAAATCCTCCTCCTTGACAACATCCAGCTGAAAATGCCCAGAGGAGGTCCCAGGCACTGGTGGGGCTGCACTGCCCTGGACACAACATGGCTCCTGCTGTTTTTCCTCCTCTTAGTTGCTCCAGCCCAGGGCTCCTCTGCTCAGCTCTGGGGGAGCCCTTTGAACCTTCTCACGGAGACTGCCATGGCTGAAGCACAGCTGGCAGGGGACTGCAGTGCCACCAAGGTGGAAGTTTAAAGCTGGTCTGGATCACTCTCCAAGGCTGAGGGTGCACTGCATGAGGTAGAGTGGACCAGATTAGTGCCACATATCCATAGCAAGAAGGAGACCTTGCTTCCCAGCCCAGTGCCCTTCTTCCCTGCTTATCAAGAGCTCCAGCACCAGATGAACTCCTGTGTGTGCTGCTGGAAGTCCCTAAAGCATCAGATAACCACACCAGTGAGAAGGCAATTCAGCTGCCTGCAGAAATGCAGCCATGGAGCACAATTCCATGTGTTGTTTCCTCAGGATAATTGTAACACAGCCACCTCACCCCAAGATATGAGAATGCTTTCACAGTGCTACTGAAAAGTACAGCACAACCAAGCCACAGCCAGGAACACAGGAAGAGTTGTGGTGGCCCAAATCTCACCCAAAACCTCCAACTTCATGCCAGTTGAGAGGCCTGTAACTCCACACAGAGCTGCTCCCCAGCCTTACACTGGTGTCCCCCAGGGACTGTAGGTTTTTATTGTGGATTTTCCCATTTCAGACCCTCAGCTTTTTCCTAAACTCCTTTTATGCTCTCAACTGCAGAGCCCAACTCAGACCTTGCCAAGGCCAGAACTGGCAGCACTTGTGGTCACTGGTATCAGGAAATGAGATATTTAAAGGATGCCAGTATATGACTGGCACCATCTCATGTGTCTGCTGGGTGCATCAGGGAAACCCCAGTGGCAGGAGAACCTCAGAGTGTGGCCTTAGCAGCAGAGAGAGGTGGATGGGGCAAGTGGAGGAGGGTGGGAGAGGAGGGAGGGATGCTGCTCCCACCCCTCCTGTACCCCCCATGCCCACAGCACCAACTGTCCCAACAGCCCTGTCCCTGAGGGCCAGGCAGAGGAGCACCATGCAGAGAGTGGAACTGCAAACACCTTGCACGAGCCCACAGCATGGCTGTGGCAGCAGGAGGAGGGTTTCTCTCCCCACCTGGCATCATCTACTTTCACCAGCTTGTCCCTTACACAACAGATGCCTTCAGCAGTCAGTGTTCCCAAAAAGGGCAACTGAGTTTTAATCCTGACAATGGCAGCAGCAACACGAGCTGTTTTCCTAACATCACATATGCCAACAGCTCCCATGGATTTCAGTGGCTCCTGGCCAGCATTTTTGGGTAGCACATATCTCCAGTTTACTCCCAATAAAGGAATAATTCACTTCAGCATCCAGACAATCTTCTCCACGTAAAAAGAAAACTTGTGGCCTTCCTTTGGCCACAAACCCCTTTGCTTGGGCTGATCTCCATGTCCACCACACTCAGAGCAAGATGACTGAAGCTCAGGCAGGCAGCAGCAGCAGGGCTGCTCAGTGAGATAGGCACAGCTACGCTGCCCTCACCACAAACACCAACAGATGTTTTCTTCTGTATTTCTAAGATCAGAAGCAGGTCCTGCTCCCTGTCAGCTTTTAGCACGATAAAAAGGAGAATGGATGACGCAAGAAAAAGTTGGTTCTTTGTTCCTTCAAAGTAAAACAAATATTTTCGTGTGACTGGTTTGCTATTAAGCAAAAAATTACCTATCAGTGAAATGCCTGGTTTAGCTGGCAGGTTTTATGCTGAAGTTTGGCCTAAGAAGAAATGTCCATCTCCATTGTTGCAGATGAAGGAAGCAGCAGTGTGCAGCCACAAGTTCCTTCTCCCCAGAACTCTCTGCAGCCTCCTGAGGCTGTCCAGGCTCTGTCAAGGGCCTTTGCATCAGCCTGTTGCCAGCTCTGTCTCCTCTCTATATAACCAGCAGTGACTCTGTCCTGTCCTACCCCAACCCAGTGGTGACTCAGGGACCATCACCAGCCCACAGCCTGAGCCTGTGTGAAGCAGAGCTCACCTCTCTGGGGTCAGGGGGTCAGCTGGAGAGCTGGAGAGCAAAACCAAGGGGGTTTTGTCCCAAAGCCCAGTGAAGGGTCTAGAGGAGGAGCAGCTGAGGTCACTTGACTTGTTTGGCTGGACCAGAGGAGACTGAAGGCAGAGCACAGAGAGTTACTCACGAGGGGCAGTGGAGGGACAGCTCCTCTCTCTGTCTCTGACCAGGGCCAGGAGCCAGGGAAGGGCTGGAGCTGGGCCAGGGCAGGCTCAGGCTGGAGCTCAGGGAAAGGTTCTTCCCCCAGAGGGTGCTGGCACTGCCCAGGCTCCCCAGGGAATGGGCACGGCCCCGAGGCTGCCAGAGCTCCAGGAGCCTTTGGACAGCGCTGCCAGGGGTGCCCAGGGTGGGGTTGTTGGAGGGTCTGGGCAGGGCCTGGAGCTGCACTGGGTGATCCTGGTGGGTCCCTTCAGCTCAGGAAGGTTCTACAGTTCTGTGAAGCCCCTGTTGCAGGCTCAGCCCAAAGCCACCACACACAAAACACAGCCACACATGACAGAATCTGAAGGTCTCCTCTGACAGCAGAGGCTGTGGTGCTTTGCCCTGGCTTTGGAAGAGCTGGTGGGGGGCAGATCCCCAGGGCTGTTCCAGGGGCACAGCCCAAGAGGAGCAGCTCCAGCTGCAGGCAGCCACAGCTGCCCATGGCCAGAGCCAAAACCCAGCCACTGCAGGGCTGAGATGCAGCCACCCAAACAGGCTCCGCACGCGAGACACTCGCCACGCTCCCTGACGCCTGTGAGGCCAATCAGGTGACAACAACACAATTTGTTTTCAGGAATACTGAGCTAGTGAATAACAAAAATAGGAACCTGACAAACAGGTCCCAGCGACCTGGATCCCAGGCAGCTCTCCCAGGACAGAACTTTCAGTTGCCCTGAGTCACCCGCCCTGATCCTCCCCTGGCCACGCGAACCAGAGCTGCGGGCACCCAGCCCATTCACAAGCCTGCATCTTCCCAGGGCTTTGCTGCAGTCCCTGCTCAACACCTGGGCTCATGACTGGAGTGGAAAAGTACTTGGGGATCCTGCTGCAGTGAGAGGGGCAGGTGTGATGTTGGATGTTATAGCCATGAGGGTCTGGAAACACCAGCAAAGTTTTGTTGCTACATCAACCCTGGAAAAACAACCACTGACATCTCAAAAGGAGGTTGCATAACAAGAAGGAAAGAGAAGGCAGATAAACAGCAACAGACATTCCTAATGATAATGAAAGAAACACCATTCTACAGCCCACCACCAGAGCCCTGACTACCCCAACCACCAAATGCAAGTCAGTTGCATGAGGCAACAGCAGACCAGAGAAACCGCCACAGCTAATCTGCCTCAGCACAGCAGCAACGCAGGTGCCTGCAGATAACAAGAAATAACCCCAAGCCTCTCTGTCTCCCTGCCCCAGAGAGCACTGGGTCTCACAGCAGCAGCACTGGAGTGAGAATGCAGCAGTGCTGTCCATCTGCACTGATCCCACCTCCAGATCCTGGGAGGAATGGGCAGAGGGCCAGGGCTTGGCATGGGGACCCAGGAAGGGGCAGTCTTGCCCCATGAGACAGGACACAGTAGGCTTCTTGCCAGAGAAACCACAGCCCTGCTCTGTCCTCTGTGCCTCAAATCCAGCCTGAGGGAAATCCTGGTCACCAGGACAGCCAGAAAGGCCATGCAGTGATGACCACAAGCCTGGGCAGTGATGTGAGCCAGGCCTTGGGCTAAGCAGCTTCTCACCCTGAAGCAGATTTATGCCACTCACATGAGAGGGGCTGATCCTTGGCTTGTCTTCAGAAGGGAAAGAACATGCTGGGGGACCTGGACAGGACAGCCATGGGACAGTGCAGGAGCAGAGTGACCTGGCGAGTGAACCAACCCTTGGACACCAGAGCCAGCTCATCACAGTCTGTGCACCACAGGCTCCACACAGAAACCTGGAAAACTCCACTGTGGAAAGGAAGAATGGAAATGGGAAACACCAACAGAGTTTGCAAGGCCTGTGCAGGCTGGTGGCTCAGCTGTGGCCAGCAGCAGGACAGGTCAGTGCCTCAGTTTCCCTGGCTGCAGCAAGGACAGAACTGTGCTGGGCAGGGATGACAGCACGGGGAAGAGGTGATGGGTGACACGTGCACCACTCCTGCTGATGGGAGCTGGTGACACTCTCAGCCCTGCAGCATGTCAGAGGCTGTGCTGGCAGACTGGTCTGGCAGGCTGCCTGCTCCTGCCACGCTCAGAGCAGCACCTGGAGCCCTTTGGGCCGGGCTCAGGCTGCACATCCATGGCTGAGTGGTGCTTGGGCTGCCAGCCCTCTCCAAAGCAGGACAGATTTAATGTTGTCAGACCCTACAGGGAGCTCCCTGAGGGCTCGAGGGGAATATGTGGAATCTCTGGGCAGAGTGGGGACAGGCAGCTGGGTGGGCTGGAGCTCAGGTACCACACCACCTGTACTGGGTTTGGCTCTGCCACAGGACAAGAACCCCTTTGGGCCCACCCCAGGCCTAAACCCAGAGCAGCTGCCCTGGCACAAGCACTGCCAGGAAAGGGTCAGGATGCAGAGCAGGAGCTCACCAAGCACCAGCCCCACTCTGCAGGGCATCAGTGAGCAGAGCCCAGACCCCACTGCCCCTCCTGCTTCCTGCCAGCATCCCAGCCCCACAGGGACCTCCAGGGAAGCACAGGGTGGTGCTGAGCTTGCTCTGGTCACTCTCCATGAAGCACTGAAGCACTGAGCAGAGCAGGAAGCAGGCCCAGAGGAAAGCAAACAAGAGAAAGCAATTGAGGAAGCTCGTGTCTCATTCATGTGCGTCTCAGCCAAAGTCCAAAGCAGGAGGCTCTTGCAAAGGACACTGGAAAAATTCCAGTGATGTTATCTGCCCCCACAGAGCAAGATTAGCCCAGAGGAAAAAAAAAAAAAAAAGTTGTTTACAAGCGGGGCAAGCCAGGTTGGTGTTGGAGCACACGAGGCGCTGGGATCAGCTGTGTGTGCCGCTCCCAAGGCAGCACCAAGCCCTCCTGCCTGGCCCTGGCCTCAGCCACCTTTGCACTTCAGTGGCCCTGGCAGGTGAGATGCTGCTGAGGGGCAAGTGGGCCCTGTCAGGGCACACAGGAAGCTGTGCACCCAGCTTGCATGTGCAAGGAGCTTGCACACCCACCCAGCTGCACATTTGGCAGGCTCCCACCAAGCTGAGAGGAAGCACAGCCTTCCCATCCTCAGCATCCCAGCAGGGTTAGGGGCTCCCCTGGGCTGGCTGTTGGCTGCAGAGCAGTCCCAGTGGGGCTGCCAGGGCTCAACCCACCCTTTGCCCCCTCCAGTGGGCTGTTTGTACCCTTGGCTCTGCCTAGAACCTCCTGTTTTTATGAGTGTTTCCATCTAAATGCAGATGAGAATCACAGGCCAATGTAGCACCTGGATTCTGCTCTCCTGGAGGACCCTTTTAGCAGGGAGAAATCAGGGAGAGGAGATTTGGGGTAGCTGTTGGGTGAATGCTTGTGTGGCTGTGCAGTTACTTGTGCCCAGAGAGGAGCCACACCTGAGCTCTTTGCTCTTCCTCCTTAATATTTGGGGGTTTTTTTAATCTTAATGAAAAGTTTTTCCTGCTGCACACCCATAGTTGCTCTCAGAGAAATGAGAAATGAGAAAACTCATCCCAACTCTCTCATCTAAGAAGCATTTGCTCAAGGAAGCTCCATGCTGGCACGAGCCTGTTCCTGCCCTGCTGAGGGATGTACAACACCATGACTGTGCTGGGCAAAGTCCTTCCCTGTAAATCACCTGTGGGGTTACAACTCCACAGACCCATCACAGGCAGGCAGTGTCTGGAGCACCTTCCCAGGAGATGTTGCTCTGCCTTGCCCAGGGAGCTCAGATCCACCACACCTCCTTGCTGGGCCATGCTGGCACCACAGATTCCCCACATCCTGCCCAGTGAATGATGCTTGTCACCTTAATTGTCCATGTCAGACCTATCTGTGGACAAGAAATAGGTTTGGTAACAGGGTGTCTCAAAGAATTTGCTGTTGGCCAGTTCTCTTTGTCAGAGACACCTGTAAGTGTAACTCGGTGTCAAGAAGATTAATATTTAATTTAGCTTCTAAATCTTGGCCTGTTGACATATTTATTTAAAGCTAAACTGAAGACATTCCATCAGAATTTGCTCCTGGTTCAGTATTTATAGCACCACAGTCCCTGCTGGACTTGTCAGCTTCAGAGCTGAGGTTTGCAAACTGTGATGGTCCTTAAACAAACAAAAAATGACAGTGCATTGCACCCCCTCCTCATCTCCTGCTTGTCAATAAACAAATCTGCTGGGAAAGCATTCAATGTGCAGCAGAGACTCCCTAGGCTCCTTCCAGATCTGGTATAGACACCTTCAGCAGCTGATAGTGAATATTTGATTAAAGAGTACGTCCCAAGATAGTCAAACATTAGGTAGAAACACTTTCAAGCCCTTGGCAGTGCAGGGAGAAGCAGCAGTTGTGCCCCAGGCAGGACTGGAAGGAATCAGATCGTGGCAGCCCTTCCACCAAAGGGGAAAAGCCCTGTGGGGTGAGCAGTGTGGGCTCTGGGACCCTCCAGCTCCAGATCTGTTCGGCCTCCCTGTGCCTGGTTTGTGGCCCTTCTTTCCTCCCAGGAGCCTGAACCCTCAGCAAGGAGCTGGCTGTGGGCTGGTGAACTGCTGCAGCATCTGCACCACCCTCCTCAGGGACCCCTCCTGCCCTTCTCTTCCCAGTACCCAAAAAGGAGGTGCCACCTTGGCTTGATGGCAACAGATCAAGTGAGGACAGAAAGTTCATGGGGAGCAAGGCAGGTGGGAGCTGGTGCTGCCACGTGTGATGACTGCCTGGTGTTCAACAGCTGATCCTTCCAGCTGTGCCACTGACACTTTCCACCCTTCAGGGAACAGTGAGAGATTTATCAATCCAGCCCTGCACTCATCCACACCAAGATCTCCCCAAATGCCACAGCCCACCAGCTGCTGGGCCCATGGCAGCTACTGCAGGCCAACAGCATCTTGCCTGGTACCTGGCACCTTCTGGAAAAACAGCACTTCAGGGATACTTTGTTGTGACACAGCAGAGAGCTGCAAGGAGTTTAAGCTGATGTGGAGATGAGTTATGCACATGTGCCCACAGCAAGGTACAGCAACATCAGGCAGTTGTACCTGATGGATCTCAGTATAGATCACACTTGCACAGGTTTCCAGGCTCCTCCTGGGCATTTCTACTCTCTGTATTTGTCCTTCAGTGAGTGAGGACTGAAAACGGGATTCTGCTGGACATTTGTCCCTCAAAGCCAAGCTTCTCCCCTAACATGATATTCCAAGTTGCTTTAGCACTTATCCACACACCTCAATTGCTGTGAAACCTGAGGAGCTCTGCAGGACCAAGCATTGACTTAATTGGGCATCCAGGAGTCTTTGAATAATGGGGGTCCTCAGATCCTCCCACGTACACCCAAACACAGCTCACATCACTACTCAAATTCTTCTGCAGTCTCCATGCAAAGGTACCTCACACCCCCAGCTGAGGGTGGGTTGTGAACCAAAATGCATACTGAGAATCATTTGGTTTGAGGTAATTCCCAAAAAATCCTTTACCCACTCTCCATTCATCACCACATCTTGCTTTCTACAAAGCTCTTTATAAAAATGTTCTTCCCACCCCTGCCCCACAACTAAGCATCTCAGACTTGTTCAAAAAAAAGATTTGGTACTTGAGATCAGCAACTGCAATTAGCAAGAACCAGTTCTGATACATGCAAAACCTTGCAAGATAAAAGTCTTTGCCTCTGCTTACAAAAAGCACATGCCTGTGCCACCTCTCATCCCTGGGGAGCATGGGGACAGGATTTTACCACCAGAATATCACTGGAGCTGCACAGCCACTGCATGATGATCAGCATCAAATATGTGGAGGGAAAATCATAGTTAACACAGAGCTGTGCATCAGGCTGCCTCCTCAGAGGGAAAAGAGAAGGTCTGCAATGTGCTGGTGGTCAGATCCCTGAACTTCTGCCCACCCACATGAAGGCCTTGACCTGGGACACAAACACATGGGCAGTGCTACCACATCCCCAGTCAGATTGAGGCAAACTGGTGCCACTGGAGCAACAACCTGATTAATTCCCAGCCTGGGTAATGCACCCTTGATAACACAGGGCTGATGATACCAGTACAGCCAGTACAACAGAGACCCAGGTGACTCAGTGTGGAGACAAATTTAGGAGAAAACTCTCCAGAATGTGCGTTTCCTCCAAAGAGAAGGGCCCCAATAATCCCTTTTTCCAATGAGAAATGAATAGCAGCGGGTGAAAATTTTAAAAAACCCCAAACTGTTAATTAACAAAAAAAGGGAAAAAAAAAAAAAAAAAAAAGCCAAACAAAGGTGTGCCCACGAGGCACAGGAAAGGAATGGATAAATGGTAGATATTGACATTTCAGACCCTTATCCTCCACCCTCCAAGACCACATGGCCAGAGGTGAGGATGGTGGCTGCCCCCTTTGTCTCAGGGAAGGGGAGGAACAGGAGCTCCCACAGCCACTTGGGCAGAGCAGAGGGGAACCTTTCTGGCCTGGGTCTCCTCCTCTCAGCAGGAGAAGCTGGTGGGTTTCAGAGCCCTCTCTCGTGTTGGTTCAGCTTCTCCGAGCTCTCGGGTTTGGGGCAGCCCCCACCGGCTCCCCGGGCAGACTGAACAAAACAAAACGAGGAGAAAAACAGCAAAAAGCCGCCAAGAGGATTCCCAGTGCAGCCTCCAGGCTTAGGGGAAGGGGATAAAAACCCTGGTGGCTTCAGGGCAGCAGAAACTCCTCCAGCCAAGGCACAGTGGAGCGTCCCGGCCCCGCCGCAGCCGAGCCCCGGACAGAGAGGGCTTGGACCAAACCAAGGCCGAGCCCAGGGCTCCCCACCCCATCCCATCCCCGGGGCCATCCCAGAGCTGCTGCAGCTTTTCTGGGCAACAAGAGACAATCAGGGAATAAAGGAGCAGCAGAAAATCACCCCAAGACACTGGAGAAGTCCCATTCAGGAAGCCATCAATGACACACTGATGGAGGTGGCCGATGTGGTGACTTCCATCAGGGCTCAGTGAACAACAGCCCAAGGGCTGGATCTGGCAGTTTATCTGCTCTCCCAGAAAGGCCAGTCTGTCCTTGGGCTGATGACAGATGGCAGGGCAGAGGGGACAGAGACAAGCCTGGGGTTAGATGGGTCACACACAGTCTTTGTAAATATGGCTGCAGAGGTTTGGGTCCTTAATCCTCAAGACTTCAGCACAACAAGGACCATTGGTTCCTCTGGGCAAAAAAAGAGCAGTGAAAGACATGCTACTAGAACAGGTCAGCCCTTCCCCAGCTCTGCCCCCAGCCACCAGCTGGGCAGTGTGAATTGCAGCAGGCCCATCTAAACTGGTCCCTGTAAAATAAAAATTACTGTTTCAAGAACAGGGAGCCCTCAGGCCACCGAGCACAGGAAGTTGGCACACACATGGCAAACACGGAGGCTGTGGATCTGTGGACACCTCTGCCCACTGCAATGCCTCCCATCCTCCCATCTCCCTGTGCCCTTTCCTTCCTGGCTCTTCTCAAACACCCCAAGTCATGCTGGGGAAACACTTAAGGACAATGGCACAAAGCTGGCACACAGCTCTTATTTCTGGTCAAGCTATTTTCAGACTGGATGAGCAGCTGATTGGTCTTACCCCTGCAGGAGAACGGGCATGAGTGATTAGGGATAGAGGCAGAGGGACATCCCATTTGTGTTCAGCTCTCTCATCTGCTAATTTGTTTCCAAAATTAAGGGCAATTTACCTCCTTTGGGGTCTGCAATGCAAATGCTGTGGAGAGCCCTTTCCCACCTGTTACTCCTGCCCAAGAATTCCTGCCCCTGCCCAGGTCTTGCAGGACACACCACACCTCTCCTCCAAGTGAGAGATGTTTTCATGGCTGGATGCCTCTGAAAAGACAAGGACAGACACTCCCCTAGCATTTATTCCTCACCTGGGTGTGCATCTGCATGTGAACTTGTAGGCAGGCAGGTGTATGTATGTGAGCCTGTGTTTATTAGTACTAAAAGGGCATTTGTCAAAATCTCTAGAGTTAAAAAACAATCATTACGTAATTATATTGAACAATTAACCAACTGATTCATCAGCTAGAGGCTCACCAACAACACCTGAAACCTATCCCAGCCACTTAACAAGGCAGAAGGTGGCACAAACAAAAGCAGCTCCCAGAATGTCCTGGAGATTTATGGCCCTGCGCTCTGTCAAGGTAAGAAAAGACACTTTCCATTCCTGGCTGCTGGCATCTCAGAGCTGAAGGCTCCCAGGTGTTCTGAGCTGCTGGTTTAAAGCATTTTGATAAAGAAATATTCCTTATAGGTAACCCTTCAGGTCAGTACCATGGCTCAGAACTCACCCAAGGAGCCCATGCTGCCTCTGTCCCTTCCTGGTGGTGTGTACTTAGACCTTCCCTCTGCTCACCAGGGTCTGTGAGCACCATGGATGTGTAGAACACTTAAAACTCCACGAAACAACCTGCTCCAAGCCAGCAGGAAAGATCTGTCACTCCCAGAGCCATGGTCTGTAACACTGTGGTTAAGGGTTGGCTGGGAGAGGACAGAGACAAAGAATGAAGCTGGGGAAGAAAGCTGAACTTTGTCATTCCCTGCCTTCCAAGCAGGGAACTATGTAACACTAATATCTTTTAAAAAGAAGCCTCTAGGTTCCTTCAAAACACAAAGCAGACAAGGAAGATCGCTGTTCTTTCAAGCACTACAGGAAAGCACCATGTCCTGCAGAGAGCACCAGAGCTGTTGTACTTTAGGCCCATGGTGGTGTAATTTGGCTATCAAAGTGGGCCTGTGGGCTGCATTGGGACCCCGTGAGACAGAGCTCACCTCAGAGGTGAAAAAGACACTGCTGCACAGTTCTGCCAGCAAACCCCGGTGTGTAACAATACCCTTAGTACCATTCTGTTTGGAGGGTAGTGCATCCTTGCTGCTGATCGAGTAACCAACCACCCCGCTGCTGCCACCAGCTATTCTCGGCCACTAATCTCGGCCCGGGGAGCGCCTGACAAAGGTGCATCCTGCAGGAAACAGGGAGCTCAGCACCAGCTCCACAGCGGGGCCTGGCCCAGCCGGTCAGGGTGTCAGCGGGTACAAAGGTTTGGGCAGCGGCGCTGTGAGAAGGAAAGCACCGGGAAGGTGACTCCGGAGAGCTGGCGGCGGGTCGCTCGCGGCGTTCNCCGCGGGAGCCGGGCACAGCTCGGCCGAGCCGGAGAGGGGAGCGCTGCCCGCCGGAGCCCCGGACCGGTGCGTACCGCGCGGGCACAGCCCGGCTCCTGGCGGGGCCCTGCCGAGGCTCCGCGCAGCTTCCGCCGCCAGCGGAGTCCCGCGGAGAGAGCGGAGCGGCGCCTTCCCCCCGGGAGGAGGCGGGGGCTCTCCGGGATC